>JBAKBP010035485.1:0-19475 GCA_037953745.1 Lithodes maja
ATAAACTATGACAAAATATATAGGCGATATAATAGTAACCATTAAGATCAAGTTGCGATTCAGATATAAAAAATACAAGATAATTTAAAGAAGAACAAGAAAATGTATGTAAATAAGAGAAAATATGGATATCCGAGAGCGAATTGTAAGGCAGAGCATGTAGGAATTTAAAAACAAAAGAAAAGAAAACATGAATAAAAATGAACAAAGACGAAGAGGAAGTAAAATGAAAAAAAAAATGAACATCCAATAAATTTACTATGCAATAACAATGCAAGTTTTAAAGGGGAGATTAATAAAAGCGAAAACCCTCAATAGAGATGCTACCCTCAGCTTAAGGGGGAGGTGGTTGCTCTTTATCTGTACCCCTTTCTCCCCCACGTTTAGCATATTAGTTTTGAGATGTTAAGACGCTTGCTCAATTAGTTTGGCGATTTTGAGACCTTCCGCCTAATTTCTTAGTCAATATTAAAAAGCACCTATCGTACCATTTAGGTGTCAATTTTTTTCTGTCGAACATAGCGAGCTTGTAATTTTAGAAGGAAGTGGCCTTCGGCCGGGACATTTTTCTACCCAAAAATGTACAAATTTATCTTGTAAGAGGGTCTAGGGTTTGTTATATTATTATTTTATTGTTAGCTTGATGGAAGTCTAGCGAGCAAACTCCATAATATATTCTATAAAATAAATATATAGACCAAAAAACAAGCACTACCCTCCTCTCACTCTACTGACAAACCTGGCGAACAAGCCTACGTCTTTTCTATCATAAATGACCTAGAGCAGCTGGTCCAGCAACCCACCCGTATCCCGGTTCGCATCGGAGATCGGCCCAACATTCTTGACTTATTTCTGACTTCTAACCATTCTTCTTATACTGTCAATCTTTTCTCTCCTTTGGGCTCCTCCGACCATAAACTTATCTCCGTCACCTGTCCTATCTCTTCAGTATGGCCATCCGATCCTCCCAGCCGGCGACGCTTGTGGCACTTTGGCACTGCCGACTGGGAGGCTCTCCGGCAGTACTTCTTTGATTTCCCATGGAATGACTTCTGCTTCCGTGGCCGAGGACCCTCGGAGAGTGCTGAACGCATTACCGAGGTAATCCTCTCGGGCATGGAAGCGTACATTCCATTTACTTTCTCTCAGTCTAATGCAAAAGATCTTGGTTTACTCACACTTGTTCTACTGCTGTCCACAACAAGAAGGAAGCATTCGAACGGTACCGACGCCTTAAAACTCAAGAATCTCATTCTTCCTATGTTTCTGCCCGGCATCAAGCCAAATCTGTTCTTCGACTTGCCAAGCACTCTTTCATCAATAATAAATGCACTGAACTATCCAACTCTAGCTCTTCCCAAGCTTTCTGGCATCTAGCCAAAAACCTCTCCAACAACTTTTCTTCCTCGTCTTTCCCTCCCATTTTCCTCTCTGATGGCACAACCATCACTTCTTCCTCTGACAAAGCTGAACTCTTTGCTCAAACTTTTGCCAGAAACTCTACCTTGGATGATTCCGGTGCTATTCCTCCCTCTCCTACTTATGCCTAATATCCTAATCTCTTCTAAAGATGTACTTGTTACCCTCTCTGGGCTTAATACTAAGAAGGCGTACGGTCTGGACGGTGTTCCTCCTGTTGTACTTAAAAACTGTGCTTCCGTGCTGACCCCCTGCCTAGGCAAACTCTTTCGTCTCTGTCTCTCCTCTAACGTTTTTCCTTCTTGCTGGAAGTTTGCTCTCATTCAACCTGTCCCAAAGAAGGGTGACCGCTCTCAACCCTCCAACTATCTCGTCCAATTGCTCTCATCTCTTGTATCTCTAAAGTTTCTGAAACTATTCTTACTTCCAAATTTCTTAAGCATTTCTCTTCTCATAATCTGCTCTCAGATCACCAGTATGGCTTCCTTAACACCTCCCTAGCGGCTGGTTTTGTAACGCTACTACCTGCCAAGCGGGCAGATTTACCCTAAACGAGCTTCATTCCATTCTCTTTTTCATGCATAAAGAAGAGCCAGAGCGTAATACAATTATGTATCCATGAAAGGGCGATAATTGAGCTTTCCAATGACACCTGAACCATCCTTGTACGATTACGGGTTCTCTTGCAATACGAAGGGAAAAACCCTAAAATACAGTAATTTCCTCAGTTTTTACCCTGTATCGCGGGACCAGGGAGGTGTAGACATGTGGTGGTGATGTCAGAGGCGGGACTATATCCACGCTGAACGGTCAGAGCCCACCCGCGCTCCTTCCACCGCATGGACTCTCTCTCAGAGCCGATTATGTGCTCAAAATCGCATTGGACTTAAGTCGGGACCCGCTCTTTAGGCCTTGGTCCTCTCACGGACTTAAGTCGGGAGCCGATAGTTAAGTGTTAAGGGTCGCTCTACTGGTGATCTTCTTTCATATCTTACTAACTCTTTGTCATCCAACTTTCGGGACTTCGGTGAGACTGTTTCTGTTGCACTAGACATATCGAAGGCCTTCGATAGAGTCTGGCACAAATCTTTAATTTCCAAACTGTCCTCCTTCGATTTCTGTCCCTCCATCTGTGCCTTTGTCTCTAATTTCCTTTCCGGCCGTTTCATAGCTGCGGTTGTGGACGGCCATCGCTCAATTCCTCATCCTATCAACTCCAGTGTTCCTCAGGGTTCTGTCCTATCTCCTATTTGTGACGTTAACCACTCCGTTAGAACTGCATGGCTTGTCCTACAGTGACTCGCTAGGATCGCCAGGGCAGTGGATGGGGCTACAGTTTATGTATTAGAGTGTGCTTTATTTCATATGAAAGCTCGTGTCATGGGCAGTCCAGAAAGGCTCTTTGTTTTCGCCCATGTCAAGGCTTTATATATTTAATTGTAAAGTATATGTTTTATCATTAACTAGTAATGATGGGATCTGGGAGAGAGAGAGAGAGAGTAGAACAGAGTGAGAGGTGGCACGCAGTGTTTTTGTCCCGCTCGATGACGTCACGGCTGGCTGCCTCGCGGGGGTTGGTGGAGAGAGGCCCTTACCATGCTGCAAGCTCTTGCTAGTGGTTAGTTGACTTGTAACCGCTTTTTTCCCACGCGGCTCGAGCTAGTGCGAGTATATATACAGTTCCTCGCCACTCTCTCCGTCAGATCTGGTTTCTAGAACACACCCATCTTTTTTCCCTTGCTATCTGTCCCCGCTCCGTACCTGAGAATCTTTTCCTCTGCCTATCTCTCTCATTTTCCATATCTTTCACCACCTTTTATTAATATTATACCCCCTCTGGTTAACTCTGCAAAATCAGCTTCATGCTGGCCAGTTGTATTGTGTGTTAAGGTCTGATATAGCCTATGTATGTTAGTTGTTAAGATAGGTGGATCACGAAGCATTGGTTGGCATTTATATTGTTTAGTACTGCTTCCTTTAGTTATTATTGTTCTGCTGGATTAGATAATGCTAGACTAGGAGTCTGATATTATAGGTATTGTTTCCTATGAGTGCTGGCTTCAGTTAAAAGCGGCACGACATACCTGAGAACTGGAGTTGATTGAGTAAATTCTAGTCTGTGTGCCATTGAGAGTGGAGCATGCACGAATGAGGGTTTTTTGCCTATACCATTCTGCACTGTTCTAGTCTCGATTGTTTGTCTTTGAGGTACGCCAGGAGAACGCTTAATACTTCGGTATTAAGGTTTCTCAAGAGAGCTACCCTTCATTATAACGTAATATTTGACGCACAGACTTGAGATTTGCACTAGGCTATGCAGCATGCCATGCGCACCAGTATCTCGTATCATTGACTCTAGCTAGACTTTATCAGTCACAGTAGACATTAAGTATATTAACCTAATTACTCTTTTTATGCATACCCATTTATGATTACACAAGCATTTCGCAGCCTAGTTTGATGTATTGAGACACAAACGACTTAGGCTCTTTTTGTTGATAGGAATACTTCATTGTCGTGGCGATTATTATTAGTGTTGTAGTGTTTAGGATATTCTTGGCTCCGACGGCATTATTTATTCTGCCTTTTTGTGTGCATAGCCTGCACGAGCATTGTTCCGCTGCCTGCCTTTTTGGGTTCCATTTCCGATACGAGCATCTTTATAGCATCTAACATTTAAAGAAGATTCCTTGTTAGTGTTGAAGGACTTTAGTGCACTTTCTTTCATGCAGGAGTGCCTGACATTTATTGATTAAAGTAACGTAAGCTGTAACTTCTCTTACCACCTTACTTTGCATACCATAACCAAGCACCTTCGGTTATAGGTAGTAATAGGCTGTTTTCACATAACCTTAAGCCTAGAGTAGACGCACATTTATTGAGAGTTTGATAGCCTATTATTGCATATAGAACTCTGTAGAGTATTTGTGTTCTTTGTTCACTGGGAATATACTTCAGAGGTTGGAGCTAGCGCTTTCCGTTGTAACATTTATGCCATTACTAGTCCAATGAATAAGAGCCCTGATATATTTGAACCCCAGTCGTAACAAATGGCGACCTTACCTAGGATTTGGTGAACCTACATTTATTAGCAGGGAACATTTGTTGTTTTGGAGAATATTTTGCGGGGATCAGCAAGAATATTTTTTTTTTTCGCCCTTGAGTATTTCCGAGAATTTTTGTTTGTATATCGAGGTATAAGAGTTTGGGATGCTTCTTTTCTGAATATTGTGGTGAGAAATTTTTGTGAGCATCATGTCTTATACCGGATCAGAGGAGAATGGAGACACAGTACGTAATGTCGAGACTGAGGAACAGCAGTATGATGATATGGTTAATCAGGTGAACTGTGAGGAGGATGCTAGGATATTTTTGCAATGGCCTGTTACTGCCGAGCGGTTGGAGGGTATGGAGCGGTACGGTCTTCAATGCCTGGCCACAGCTATCGGTCATGCGGGTACTAGCGGCATGACCAGGGATAACTTGATAACGTGTGTACTGGGCAGGGTGACTGGTGAGCGAGATGGGTTGAGTGCTCAGAGCCCTTCGGCCATGCTTCCCCTACACTCGACTCCCAGCCATCCCAGTAGTTTGCCGACCCCGGGTACGCTTCCACAGTTGGGTGGTGACTGGCAGGGTGGGTTGCCCCTGGGGGGACCACCGGTAATTTCAAACATTGTAGCACCTTCACCTCCTCAAGGGTTAACTCCCGAATTATTGCTTCAGCTCGAATTAGCTAAGATCCAGCAGCAATTAGAATTAGCCAAGATAGAAGAGAGAGCCAAGATAGAAGAGAGAAAAAGTCACCAGCACATAGAGCTAGCAAAAATCCAAGCTGACTTAGAGTCGACTAGGTACTGTGCCGACATGGACGTAGAGAAGTCGCGAGTATTGGCAACGGGACAGCGACTTGGGGCTGGTAACCGTGTTCATGATCAGTCTCTCTCGCACTTATTGAAACTGGTTCCGGTGTTTGATGAGAGTGGTGTAACAGAATTTTTCACACGCTTTGAGAAGAAGTGCCAGGAACACCAGTGGCCAGAGAATAAATGGGCAGCACTTGTATCCTCTAGATTAATAGGCAAGGGTCTTAAAGCCTACGATGCGTTACCTTTGGAGTTATGTATTGTGTATGAGGATCTCAAGGAGGCTGTCCTGAGGGCTTACGAATTTCAACCAGAAACGTACCGTTTGAAGTTCCGGGGTGTAACTAAGGGAAGAGATAGCACCTTTTTGGAACACGCCCGGGACTTGTCCGATGCTATGGGGAACTGGCTCCGATCTGAGAAGGTCACAACATTTGATGAAATTAAGCAGTTAATGATGTTGGAGCAGTTCTTTAAGAGCACGGGCGGTGATCTAACTTTGAACTTGAAGGAGAAAAACCCAAGAACTCTAGTCGAAGCAGCAGAAATGGCTGATCGACGGCTGTCGTTGATTCGGGGTTGCGGGTCCTCACAGAAGTACGATGTAAGTGCTAAGGACCGTTATCCTCCACCTCCCCGTAACAATGACACATTTAAACAGAAGAGCCATGAAACTAAAACTGATTCCAAACCTTACACCACACCGTATGTGAAAAGTCAGGGGCCTTTTACATCACAGTATAAGCCGAAACCGAAATTTATGTGTTTTAGTTGCCACCAGGAGGGTCATAAGGCAAATGAGTGCCCTAGTTGACCTCCTCCGGCAGCCGTGTCTTTTGCTCACGGCATTGGAGTGTTCAAGAGGACATCGGAGTTTGTTAGAGGCATTTCTTCCGAGGTAAATACACTGCCAGTGCAGAAGGATCCGGAAGGCTTATTCCCTGTCCGTGATGCCTTTAGTGACCACAGGGGACTCGGTTGTGTGGAGTGGGGGGGTAGAAGACATGAGGTGAGAATTTTGCGTGACACTGGGGCATCGCAAACATTGTTGAGAAATTTCACTGGTAAACCTGTCAATACGGCGTGGGTGATTGTGGTTCAGGGAGTTAATGCGACAAGGTCATACCCGCTTGTGAGAATGAAGGTGGAAGTTGATGGTGTGACTCGTGACCTGGATGTAGGGATTGTGGAGAAGTTACCTGTTGGGGGCGTCGACCTCCTTCTCGGCAACGACTTTGCGGGACCTACTTCTGAGGCTCCACCCTTGGTCGTTGCCGAGAAGCCGGCCGACGTGAGTAGGGAGGAGCAGGAGTGGGTTGAGAAGTGTCCGGGGCAGCCTATGGCGTGTGTTGTCACCGGAGATTCTGCATCCAGGGAGTTACATTCTGGTCAACAATCTTTAGATCAGCGGAGGAAGGGTACCGAGAAGGGGTTGAAAGTTGATGCGGTTGAGAGTTTAGTATCACGGACATTCTCGGGGACTCAGTATTAGGACCAAATATCGAGTCTGAAGAAGACCCAGTAACTGTTCCTGAAGGGGCAGTGGATGGGCTTAAAAAGACGATGAGACAGCAACGGTATGCAGAGAGAGAGCAACGGGAGGCCAAACTTAATGTAGGAGGGGGGCATGAGTTGTTTCGCAAACACTTGTATAGGCTTGCTCCTTCGGACATTCGTAAGTTGCAATTGGGAGACCCGGAGGTTCTTGAATGTGGTACCGGTGCTGTCGAGTTGAAGGAGGACAGTGTTGCACAGTCGAGAGATGTAGCAACGAGGTACCCTGACGCGTACCCTATGAGAAATGGGTCAGTGAAGACGGTGGTCCGAGGCTTGCTTGTGTATTTTTCCCGGTATGGTTACCCGCGGGGGCTTCAGTCAGTCCAGGGACCCAACTTCACTTCTAGCCTCTTTGTACAAGCAATGCCGCAGCATGGGATTGTTGGGGTTGTGTCATCTGCGTATCATCCGGAGAGCCAGGGTGTGTTAGAGCGATGGCACTCAGCCTTGAAATCTGTGCTTCGTTGTTGTTGCTTTGAGAGTGGGAGGGATTGGGATCTTGGCCTGCCATGTGTTTTGTTTGCTGTGTGGGAGGTACCTGGGGAGAGTTTGGGATTCAGCCCTAATGAGCTCGTCTTTGGACACCGTGTCAGAGGGACTCTCCATATGGTTGAAGAAGTATGGGAGGGCGCAGAAAAACCTTGTTCTATGCTCAATTGTGTCTTCAACAGTCGAGAACGGATGTTGCGCAGTCTGGAGTTGGCTGGCCGTAATTTGACTAGCTCTCAGGCCCTCATGAAGGACAGGTACGACCTCAAGGTTGAACTCAGGGAGTTTCACGTGGGTCAGGAGGTGTTGATTCTACTGCCCCTTGTAGGTCACCCCTTATCCGCGAAGTACGCTGGTCCTTATAGGGTGGTGGAGGAGCTATCGGACCTGGTTTACTTGGTAGCCACTCCAGACAGACGGAAGCGCAATCAGTTATGTAATGTTAATCCCATGAAGGAGTATGGGAGGCACCCCCCTGAGCCTCTCACTGTGCCTGTGATGACGTTTATCTCTCAAGGTGGAGAAGGAGAACGGGACAGTCAAGCTCAGGTGGAGGATAACTGGAAGGATAAGAAGTTCAATTGGGCGCCTGAGTGTGAGAAGGTGTTTAGAGAAGTAAAACACCTGTTGTGCACTCACCCGATCCTCAGGGCCCCTGACTTTAGCCTACTTTCCCAACTAGCAACGGAGGCTAGTGGTGTGGGGGCTGGTGCCGTCCTTGTGGAAAAGGACGATGATGGGCTGGAGCATCCTGTTAGTTTCTGCTCGGAGAAGTACAATTCGGCCCAGGGGAGCTGCTCTGTTGTCGTGGAGGAGCTGCTGGCGGTTGTAATTGCTCTGAGGCATTTCGAGGTCTGTGTTCCAGCCTATGGTTCGGTCGTTGTAGTTTACCCAGATCATCACCCTCTCAAGTTCTTGGACCAGTTTCACAATCGGAATATGAAGCTGACCAGGTGGTCACTAAGGTTATTGGTATATAACCTGGACATACGCCATATTGCCGGTTGTGACAACGTGGTTGCAGATGGTCGTTCAAGGGTATATGATCCTGGGTAGATTGACACACGGGTAGCCTCCTGCTTTAGTTTGAATAGTATTTTGCGCTTGGTGCTTGTTAGCTCGCGGTTGTAGTCCAGCATATTGGGTCGTAAAGCAGGAGTTGAGCGTTTGGTATAGAAGAAAAAACTAGGCTTGCCCCTATAGTGCAGCCGAAATAAACAAATTAAAAACATAAAAATCAAATAAAAAAACTTTCTTTGATAGTTGAATTTTTTCAGTATGTTATAGCAGTAATTCTGAGTTGCACTCCTCTCAGAATGCTGGGCTAGAGAAGCTCGCTCTTGAGGAGCATAACTACATATAATTTAACCTATTGTGTTGGGAGGGTTATAATTTTGAAAAATGTTTTGTTGAAGAACTGTGCCAGATATTTTACTGCCGCTGGGTGATGGGAAGTGGAGATATAGCATGGGTTCTAACCATCAGATTTTTGTGAGCCTTGGGGCCTCTGAGAAAAATCTTGGGGGGGGTGTGACGTTAACCACTCCGTTAGAACCTCATGGCTTGTCCTACAGTGACTCGCTAGGATCGCCAGGGCAGTGGATGGGGCTACAGTTTATGTATTAGAGTGTGCTTTATTTCATATGAAAGCTCGTGTCATGGGCAGTCCAGAAAGGCTCTTTGTTTTCGCCCATGTCAAGGCTTTATATATTTAATTGTAAAGTATATGTTTTATCATTAACTAGTAATGATGGGATCTGGGAGAGAGAGAGAGAGAGTAGAACAGAGTGAGAGGTGGCGCGCAGTGTTTTTGTCCCGCTCGATGACGTCACGGCTGGCTGCCTCGCGGGGGTTGGTGGAGAGAGGCCCTTACCATGCTGCAAGCTCTTGCTAGTGGTTAGTTGACTTGTAACCGCTTTTTTCCCACGCGGCTCGAGCTAGTGCGAGTATATATACAGTTCCTCGCCACTCTCTCCCTCAGATCTGGTTTCTAGAACACACCCATCTTTTTTCCCTTGCTATCTGTCCCCGCTCCGTACCTGAGAATCTTTTCCTCTGCCTATCTCTCTCATTTTCCACATCTTTCACCACCTTCTATTAATATTATACCCCCTCTGGTTAACTCTGCAAAATCAGCTTTATGCTGGCCAGTTGTATTGTGTGTTAAGGTCTGATATAGCCTATGTATGTTAGTTGTTAAGATAGGTGGATCACGAAGCATTGGTTGGCATTTATATTGTTTAGTACTGCTTCCTTTAGTTATTATTGTTCTGCTGGATTAGATAATGCTAGACTAGGAGTCTGATATTATAGGTATTGTTTCCTATGAGTGCTGGCTTCAGTTAAAAGCGGCACGACATACCTGAGAACTGGAGTTGATTGAGTAAATTCTAGTCTGTGTGCCATTGAGAGTGGAGCATGCACGAATGAGGGTTTTTTGCCTATACCTTCTGCACTGTTCTAGTCTCGATTGTTTGTCTTTGAGGTACGCCAGGAGAACGCTTAATACTTCGGTATTAAGGTTTCTCAAGAGAGCTACCCTTCATTATAACGTAATATTTGACGCACAGACTTGAGATTTGCACTAGGCTATGCAGCATGCCATGCGCACCAGTATCTCGTATCATTGACTCTAGCTAGACTTTATCAGTCACAGTAGACATTAAGTATATTAACCTAATTACTCTTTTTATGCATACCCATTTATGATTACGCAAGCATTTCGCAGCCTAGTTTGATGTATTGAGACACAAACGACTTAGGCTCTTTTTGTTGATAGGAATACTGCATTGTCGTGGCGATTATTATTAGTGTTGTAGTGTTTAGGATATTCTTGGCTCCGACGGCATTATTTATTCTGCCTTTTTGTGTGCATAGCCTGCACGAGCATTGTTCCGCTGCCTGCCTTTTTGGGTTCCATTTCCGATACGAGCATCTTTATAGCATCTAACATTTAAAGAAGATTCCTTGTTAGTGTTGAAGGACTTTAGTGCACTTTCTTTCATGCAGGAGTGCCTGACATTTATTGATTAAAGTAACGTAAGCTGTAACTTCTCTTACCACCTTACTTTGCATACCATAACCAAGCACCTTCGGTTATAGGTAGTAATAGGCTGTTTTCACATAACCTTAAGCCTAGAGTAGACGCACATTTATTGAGAGTTTGATAGCCTATTATTGCATATAGAACTCTGTAGAGTATTTGTGTTCTTTGTTCACTGGGAATATACTTCAGAGGTTGGAGCTAGCGCTTTCCGTTGTAACATTTATGCCATTACTAGTCCAATGAATAAGAGCCCTGATATATTTGAACCCCAGTCGTAACAAATGGCGACCTTACCTCGGATTTGGTGAACCTACATTTATTAGCAGGGAACATTTGTTGTTTTGGAGAATATTTTGCGGGGATCAGCAAGAATATATATTTTTTTTCGCCCTTGAGTATTTCCGAGAATTTGTGTGTGTATATCGAGGTATAAGAGTTTGGGGTGCTTCTTTTCTGAATATTGTGGTGAGAAATTTTTGTGAGCATCATGTCTTATACCGGATCAGAGGAGAATGGAGACACAGTATGTAATGTCGAGACTGAGGAACAGCAGTATGATGATATGGTTAATCAGGTGAACTGTGAGGAGGATGCTAGGATATTTTTGCAATGGCCTGTTACTGCCGAGCGGTTGGAGGGTATGGAGCGGTACGGTCTTCAATGCCTGGCCACAGCTATCGGTCATGCGGGTACTAGCGGCATGACCAGGGATAACTTGATAACGTGTGTACTGGGCAGGGTGACTGGTGAGCGAGATGGGTTGAGTGCTCAGAGCCCTTCGGCCATGCTTCCCCTACACTCGACTCCCAGCCATCCCAGTAGTTTGCCGACCCCGGGTACGCTTCCACAGTTGGGTGGTGACTGGCAGGGTGGGTTGCCCCTGGGGGGACCACCGGTAATTTCAAACATTGTAGCACCTTCACCTCCTCAAGGGTTAACTCCCGAATTATTGCTTCAGCTCGAATTAGCTAAGATCCAGCAGCAATTAGAATTAGCCAAGATAGAAGAGAGAGCCAAGATAGAAGAGAGAAAAAGTCACCAGCACATAGAGCTAGCAAAAATCCAAGCTGACTTAGAGTTGACTAGGTACTGTGCCGACATGGACGTAGAGAAGTCGCGAGTATTGGCAACGGGACAGCGACTTGGGGCTGGTAACCGTGTTCATGATCAGTCTCTCTCGCACTTATTGAAACTGGTTCCGGTGTTTGATGAGAGTGGTGTAACAGAATTTTTCACACGCTTTGAGAAGAAGTGCCAGGAACACCAGTGGCCAGAGAATAAATGGGCAGCACTTGTATCCTCTAGATTAATAGGCAAGGGTCTTAAAGCCTACGATGCGTTACCTTTGGAGTTATGTATTGTGTATGAGGATCTCAAGGAGGCTGTCCTGAGGGCTTACGAATTTCAACCAGAAACGTACCGTTTGAAGTTCCGGGGTGTAACTAAGGGAAGAGATAGCACCTTTTTGGAACACGCCCGGGACTTGTCCGATGCTATGGGGAACTGGCTCCGATCTGAGAAGGTCACAACATTTGATGAAATTAAGCAGTTAATGATGTTGGAGCAGTTCTTTAAGAGCACGGGCGGTGATCTAACTTTGAACTTGAAGGAGAAAAACCCAAGAACTCTAGTCGAAGCAGCAGAAATGGCTGATCGACGGCTGTCGTTGATTCGGGGTTGCGGGTCCTCACAGAAGTACGATGTAAGTGCTAAGGACCGTTATCCTCCCCCTCCCCGTAACAATGACACATTTAAACAGAAGAGCCATGAAACTAAAACTGATTCCAAACCTTACACCACACCGTATGTGAAAAGTCAGGGGCCTTTTACATCACAGTATAAGCCGAAACCGAAATTTATGTGTTTTAGTTGCCACCAGGAGGGTCATAAGGCAAATGAGTGCCCTAGTTGACCTCCTCCGGCAGCTGTGTCTTTTGCTCACGGCATTGGAGTGTTCAAGAGGACATCGGAGTTTGTTAGAGGCATTTCTTCCGAGGTAAATACACTGCCAGTGCAGAAGGATCCGGAAGGCTTATTCCCTGTCCGTGATGCCTTTAGTGACCACAGGGGACTCGGTTGTGTGGAGTGGGGGGGTAGAAGACATGAGGTGAAAATTTTGCGTGACACTGGGGCATCGCAAACATTGTTGAGAAATTTCACTGGTAAACCTGTCAATACGGCGCGGGTGATTGTGGTTCAGGGAGTTAATGCGACAAGGTCATACCCGCTTGTGAGAATGAAGGTGGAAGTTGATGGTGTGACTCGTGACCTGGATGTAGGGATTGTGGAGAAGTTACCTGTTGGGGGCGTCGACCTCCTTCTCGGCAACGACTTTGCGGGACCTACTTCTGAGGCTCCACCCTTGGTCGTTGCCGAGAAGCCCGCCGACGTGAGTAGGGAGGAGCAGGAGTGGGTTGAGAAGTGTCCGGGGCAGCCTATGGCGTGTGTTGTCACCGGAGATTCTGCATCCAGGGAGTTACATTCTGGTCAACAATCTTTAGATCAGCGGAGGAAGGGTACCGAGAAGGGGTTGAAAGTTGATGCGGTTGAGAGTTTAGTATCAGCGGACATTCTCGGGGACTCAGTATTAGGACCAAATATCGAGTCTGAAGAAGACCCAGTAACTGTTCCTGAAGGGGCAGTGGATGGGCTTAAAAAGACGATGAGACAGCAACGGTATGCAGAGAGAGAGCAACGGGAGGCCAAACTTAATGTAGGAGGGGGGCATGAGTTGTTTCGCAAACACTTGGATAGGCTTGCTCCTTCGGACATTCGTAAGTTGCAATTGGAAGACCCGGAGGTTCTTGAATGTGGTACCAGTGCTGTCGAGTTGAAGGAGGACAGTGTTGCACAGTCGAGAGATGTAGCAACGAGGTACCCTGACGCGTACCCTATGAGAAATGGGTCAGTGAAGACGGTGGTCCGAGGCTTGCTTGTGTATTTTTCCCGGTATGGTTACCCGCGGGGGCTTCAGTCAGTCCAGGGACCCAACTTCACTTCTAGCCTCTTTGTACAAGCAATGCCGCAGCATGGGATTGTTGGGGTTGTGTCATCTGCGTATCATCCGGAGAGCCAGGGTGTGTTAGAGCGATGGCACTCAGCCTTGAAATCTGTGCTTCGTTGTTGTTGCTTTGAGAGTGGAAGGGATTGGGATCTTGGCCTGCCATGTGTTTTGTTTGCTGTGTGGGAGGTACCTGGGGAGAGTTTGGGATTCAGCCCTAATGAGCTCGTCTTTGGACACCGTGTCAGAGGGCCTCTCCATATGGTTGAAGAAGTATGGGAGGGTGCAGAAAAACCTTGTTCTATGCTCAATTGTGTCCTCAACAGTCGAGAACGGATGTCTCGCAGTCTGGAGTTGGCTGGCCGTAATTTGACTAGCTCTCAGGCCCTCATGAAGGACAGGTACGACCTCAAGGTTGAACTCAGGGAGTTTCACGTGGGTCAGGAGGTGTTGATTCTACTGCCCCTTGTAGGTCACCCCTTATCCGCGAAGTACGCTGGTCCTTATAGGGTGGTGGAGGAGCTATCGGACCTGGTTTACTTGGTAGCCACTCCAGACAGACGGAAGTGCAATCAGTTATGTCATGTTAATCCCATGAAGGAGTATGGGAGGCACCCCCCTGAGCCTCTCACTGTGCCTGTGATGACGTTTAGCAGTCAAGGTGGAGAAGGAGAACGGGACAGTCAAGCTCAGGTGGAGGATAACTGGAAGGATAAGAAGTTCAATTGGGCGCCTGAGTGTGAGAAGGTGTTTAGAGAAGTAAAACACCTGTTGTGCACTCACCCGATCCTCAGGGCCCCTGACTTTAGCCTACCTTCCCAACTAGCAACGGAGGCTAGTGGTGTGGGGGCTGGTGCCGTCCTTGTGGAAAAGGACGATGATGGGCTGGAGTATCCTGTTAGTTTCTGCTCGGAGAAGTACAATTCGGCCCAGGGGAGCTGCTCTGTTGTCGAGGAGGAGCTGCTGGCGGTTGTACTTGCTCTGAGGCATTTCGAGGTCTGTGTTCCAGCCTATGGTCCGGTCGTTGTAGTTTACCCAGATCATCACCCTCTCAAGTTCTTGGACCAGTTTCACAATCGGAATATGAGGCTGACCAGGTGGTCACTAAGGTTATTGGTATATAACCTGGACATACGCCATATTGCCGGTTGTGACAACGTGGTTGCAGATGGTCGTTCAAGGGTATATGATCCTGGGTAGATTGACACACGGGTAGCCTCCTGCTTTAGTTTGAATAGTATTTTGCGCTTGGTGCTTGTTGGCTCGCGGTTGTAGCCCAGCGTATTGGGTCGTAAAGCAGGAGTTGAGCGTTTGGTATAGAAGAAAAAACTAGGCTTGCCCCTATAGTGCAGCCGAAATAAACAAATTAAAAACATAAAAATCAAATAAAAAAACTTTCTTTGATAGTTGAATTTGTTCAGTATGTTATAGCAGTAATTCTGAGTTGCACTCCTCTCAGAATGCTGGGCTAGAGAAGCTCGCTCTTGAGGAGCATAACTACATATAATTTAACCTATTGTGTTGGGAGGGTTATAATTTTGAAAAATGTTTTGTTGAAGAACTGTGCCAGATATTTTACTGCCGCTGGGTGATGGGAAGTGGAGATATAGCATGGGTTCTAACCATCAGATTTTTGTGAGCCTTGGGGCCTCTGAGAAAAATCTTGGGGGGGTGTGACGTTAACCACTCCGTTAGAACCGCATGGCTTGTCCTACAGTGACTCGCTAGGATCGCCAGGGCAGTGGATGGGGCTACAGTTTATGTATTAGAGTGTGCTTTATTTCATATGAAAGCTCGTGTCATGGGCAGTCCAGAAAGGCTCTTTGTTTTCGCCCATGTCAAGGCTTTATATATTTAATTGTAAAGTATATGTTTTATCATTAACTAGTAATGATGGGATCTGGGAGAGAGAGAGAGAGAGTAGAACAGAGTGAGAGGTGGCGCGCAGTGTTTTTGTCCCGCTCGATGACGTCACGGCTGGCTGCCTCGCGGGGGTTGGTGGAGAGAGGCCCTTACCATGCTGCAAGCTCTTGCTAGTGGTTAGTTGACTTGTAACCGCTTTTTTCCCACGCGGCTCGAGCTAGTGCGAGTATATATACAGTTCCTCGCCACTCTCTCCCTCAGATCTGGTTTCTAGAACACACCCATCTTTTTTCCCTTGCTATCTGTCCCCGCTCCGTACCTGAGAATCTTTTCCTCTGCCTATCTCTCTCATTTTCCATATCTTTCACCACCTTTTATTAATATTATACCCCCTCTGGTTAACTCTGCAAAATCAGCTTCATGCTGGCCAGTTGTATTGTGTGTTAAGGTCTGATATAGCCTATGTATGTTAGTTGTTAAGATAGGTGGATCACAAAGCATTGGTTGGCATTTATATTGTTTAGTACTGCTTCCTTTAGTTATTATTGTTCTGCTGGATTAGATAATGCTAGACTAGGAGTCTGATATTATAGGTATTGTTTCCTATGAGTGCTGGTTCAGTTAAAAGTGGCACGACATACCTGAGAACTGGAGTTGATTGAGTAAATTCTAGTCTGTGTGCCATTGAGAGTGGAGCATGCACGAATGAGGGTTTTTTGCCTATACCATTCTGCACTGTTCTAGTCTCGATTGTTTGTCTTTGAGGTACGCCAGGAGAACGCTTAATACTTCGGTATTAAGGTTTCTCAAGAGAGCTACCCTTCATTATAACGTAATATTTGACGCACAGACTTGAGATTTGCACTAGGCTATGCAGCATGCCATGCGCACCAGTATCTCGTATCATTGACTCTAGCTAGACTTTATCAGTCACAGTAGACATTAAGTATATTAACCTAATTACTCTTTTTATGCATACCCATTTATGATTACACAAGCATTTCGCAGCCTAGTTTGATGTATTGAGACACAAACGACTTAGGCTCTTTTTGTTGATAGGAATACTGCATTGTCGTGGCGATTATTATTAGTGTTGTAGTGTTTAGGATATTCTTGGCTCCGACGGCATTATTTATTCTGCCTTTTTGTGTGCATAGCCTGCACGAGCATTGTTCCGCTGCCTGCCTTTTTGGGTTCCATTTCCGATACGAGCATCTTTATAGCATCTAACATTTAAAGAAGATTCCTTGTTAGTGTTGAAGGACTTTAGTGCACTTTCTTTCATGCAGGAGTGCCTGACATTTATTGATTAAAGTAACGTAAGCTGTAACTTCTCTTACCACCTTACTTTGCATACCATAACCAAGCACCTTCGGTTATAGGTAGTAATAGGCTGTTTTCACATAACCTTAAGCCTAGAGTAGACGCACATTTATTGAGAGTTTGATAGCCTATTATTGCATATAGAACTCTGTAGAGTATTTGTGTTCTTTGTTCACTGGGAATATACTTCAGAGGTTGGAGCTAGCGCTTTCCGTTGTAACATTTATGCCATTACTAGTCCAATGAATAAGAGCCCTGATATATTTGAACCCCAGTCGTAACAAATGGCGACCTTACCTCGGATTTGGTGAACCTACATTTATTAGCAGGGAACATTTGTTGTTTTGGAGAATATTTTGCGGGGATCAGCAAGAATATATTTTTTTTTCGCCCTTGAGTATTTCCGAGAATTTGTGTGTGTATATCGAGGTATAAGAGTTTGGGGTGCTTCTTTTCTGAATATTGTGGTGAGAAATTTTTGTGAGCATCATGTCTTATACCGGATCAGAGGAGAATGGAGACACAGTACGTAATGTCGAGACTGAGGAACAGCAGTATGATGATATGGTTAATCAGGTGAACTGTGAGGAGGATGCTAGGATATTTTTGCAATGGCCTGTTACTGCCGAGCGGTTGGAGGGTATGGAGCGGTACGGTCTTCAATGCCTGGCCACAGCTATCGGTCATGCGGGTACTAGCGGCATGACCAGGGATAACTTGATAACGTGTGTACTGGGCAGGGTGACTGGTGAGCGAGATGGGTTGAGTGCTCAGAGCCCTTCGGCCATGCTTCCCCTACACTCGACTCCCAGCCATCCCAGTAGTTTGCCGACCCCGGGTACGCTTCCACAGTTGGGTGGTGACTGGCAGGGTGGGTTGCCCCTGGGGGGACCACCGGTAATTTCAAACATTGTAGCACCTTCACCTCCTCAAGGGTTAACTCCCGAATTATTGCTTCAGCTCGAATTAGCTAAGATCCAGCAGCAATTAGAATTAGCCAAGATAGAAGAGAGAAAAAGTCACCAGCACATAGAGCTAGCAAAAATCCAAGCTGACTTAGAGTCGACTAGGTACTGTGCCGACATGGACGTAGAGAAGTCGCGAGTAGAGGCAATGGGACAGCGACTTGGGGCTGGTAACCGTGTTCATGATCAGTCTCTCTCGCACTTATTGAAACTGTTTCCGGTGTTTGATGAGAGTGGTGTAACAGAATTTTTCACACGCTTTGAGAAGAAGTGCCAGGAACACCAGTGGCCAGAGAATAAATGGGCAGCACTTGTATCCTCTAGATTAATAGGCAAGGGTCTTAAAGCCTACGATGCGTTACCTTTGGAGTTATGTATTGTGTATGAGGATCTCAAGGAGGCTGTCCTGAGGGCTTACGAATTTCAACCAGAAACGTACCGTTTGAAGTTCCGGGGTGTAACTAAGGGAAGAGATAGCACCTTTTTGGAACACGCCCGGGACTTGTCCGATGCTATGGGGAACTGGCTCCGATCTGAGAAGGTCACAACATTTGATGAAATTAAGCAGTTAATGATGTTGGAGCAGTTCTTTAAGAGCACGGGCGGTGATCTAACTTTGAACTTGAAGGAGAAAAACCCAAGAACTCTAGTCGAAGCAGCAGAAATGGCTGATCGACGGCTGTCGTTGATTCGGGGTTGCGGGTCCTCACAGAAGTACGATCTAAGTGCTAAGGACTGTTATCCTCCCCCTCCCCGTAACAATGACACATTTAAACAGAAGAGCCATGAAACTAAAACTGATTCCAAACCTTACACCACACCGTATGTGAAAAGTCAGGGGCCTTTTACATCACAGTATAAGCCGAAACCGAAATTTATGTGTTTTAGTTGCCACCAGGAGGGTCATAAGGCAAATGAGTGCCCTAGTTGACCTCCTCCGGCAGCCGTGTCTTTTGCTCAAGGCATTGGAGTGTTCAAGAGGACATCGGAGTTTGTTAGAGGCATTTCTTCCGAGGTAAATACACTGCCAGTGCAGAAGGATCCGGAAGGCTTATTCCCTGTCTGTGATGCCTTTAGTGACCACAGGGGACTCGGTTGTGTGGAGTGGGGGGGTAGAAGACATGAGGTGAGAATTTTGCGTGACACTGGGGCATCGCAAACATTGTTGAGAAATTTCACTGGTAAACCTGTCAATACGGCACGGGTGATTGTGGTTCAGGGAGTTAATGCGACAAGGTCATACCCGCTTGTGAGAATGAAGGTGGAAGTTGATGGTGTGACTCGTGACCTGGATGTAGGGATTGTGGAGAAGTTACCTGTTGGGGGCGTCGACCTCCTTCTCGGCAACGACTTTGTGGGACCTACTTCTGAGGCTCCACCCTTGGTCGTTGCCGAGAAGCCGGCCGACGTGAGTAGGGAGGAGCAGGAGTGGGTTGAGAAGTGTCCGGGGCAGCCTATGGCGTGTGTTGTCACCGGAGATTCTGCATCCAGGGAGTTACATTCTGGTCAACAATCTTTAGATCAGCGGAGGAAGGGTACCGAGAAGGGGTTGAAAGTTGATGCGGTTGAGAATTTAGTATCAGCAGACATTCTCGGGGACTCAGTATTAGGACCAAATATCGAGTCTGAAGAAGACCCAGTAACTGTTCCTGAAGGGGCAGTGGATGGGCTTAAAAAGACGATGAGACAGCAACGGTATGCAGAGAGAGAGCAACGGGAGGCCAAACTTAATGTAGGAGGGGGGCATGAGTTGTTTCGCAAACACTTGGATAGGCTTGCTCCTTCGGACATTCGTAAGTTGCAATTGGAAGACCCGGAGGTTCTTGAATGTGGTACCGGTGCTGTCGAGTTGAAGGAGGACAGTGTTGCACAGTCGAGAGATGTAGCAACGAGGTACCCTGACGCGTACCCTATGAGAAATGGGTCAGTGAAGACGGTGGTCCGAG
>JBAKBP010035486.1:0-19474 GCA_037953745.1 Lithodes maja
GTATTACTTAATTACATTAAATGTATGTTTCACAGTTCTTATTATGGGTTTGGAAGTGATGATAATGCCGAAACAATGCAACTTCATGTAAATTTCCCTACATTCTTTATCATACTAATTCCAGTCTTACAACAAAATAGTCCTGGTTTGACGCCCCGAATTAATCTAATGCTAATCTAAGCCGGATAAATGTACAGTCACTTTATATCGTTCCGTTCTACCACTACCGGTACTGTAATATTCAGAAAAGAAAGGAAAAAGTATCTGGTTTCCAGTGGTTTGACACCCAGTCTTCCGGGGGTAGGTAATCGCTTTTTCTGGATCCCCTTCTCCCTCATGTTTAGCATATTAGTTTTGAGATTTTAAGACGTTTGGCGATTTTTATACCTTTCGCCCCATGTCATTGACAATGTTAAGACCTTTCGTGCCATTTAGGTGTCGAATTTTTCCCTGGCGAGCGATAGCGAGCCTATCATTTTAGGAGTAACCGGCCTTTGGTCGGGACATTTAATGCACAAATTTATCTTGAAGGGGGGTCTACGAGGTGTTTTTTCTAAGCTTGATGGAGGTCTAGCGAGAAAAAATATATGAATACATGAATTTATAGACCAAAAAAAAAACCACACACACACACAAAAACGGCCACGCGTCCACCTATAACTTACAGATTTCAACATTATCCTCCGTTAGCTTGCATCACTACGGTACCGGTTAATCTCTCGACGCATCCGGTGTGATCGTGCATTTAGATTTCGTCATGCATTCAATACACGCCTACAGTCGGCCAAAGAAGTCGTGTCTCCGTGGCATTACGTTTAGCTTGCTGTGTGCTGTATTACTGTCTGTCAGATGTTGAATAGGGTGTGTAAAGGTAGGAACATGTCTTTATATCTCACTTGAAACGATGAAATAAAGTTTAGATACTGCTGATACCAATTAGGCCTATTGATAAAATCTACTTGGTACCGAGATATAATTTATTTGGCCGACTGTACAATCGGCTGCATAAGTATCTGGTACCGGTACACTACAAATATGATACACTTGAGATAGTGAACAGTGAATGAGGGAAAACACTGACTCCAGCATATGTTTTTAAAGGGAATGTCTTAAAATATTCCATCAGCGTTTTATAAGTGTTTACCCTTTCTGTACCGATGATTTCCTTTTCAATATGTTCTGGCAACTATTAGACGATTGTATTCAGTTTAGGAATAGGAAGGATGTGTGTGTGTGTATACACACACACACTCGATATAGTATATGTAGGCTACACACGTGAACTGTACTGTACATAATGTGTAGCTGTCGTGACTCATCAATCTACTGTAGGTCTGCTCTAGTAACTAGTTTATCCAAGCTCTGGATGTGCAGGTACCGTACTGTGTATAGAGTATATTGTCAACGCCAAGAAAACTAAATTTGGTGTTATTGTATTTTACTGTCTTTTGTTTTACTTGGTTAATTACATTAGCCTATATATTACATTATTTATTTGTTATATATTTATTATTTCATTTTTTGTTATATTCTCCGGACATTAGCAGTCAAATTGGTAGCTAGGTTTCAAACTTCGTAGGAAAGGCACTGAATGACAGGTGAGAGAGAGAGAGAGATATAGAAGAACCCCAAATAAAGGAAAATAGAAGAAAAGGTTGGCACAGAGAGAAGGGGAGAGAGAGTGAGGCTATTACTTTCCCATAACCCCGACTAATAGGCTACTAAAGAGCGAAACATCCTGTCATGGCGGCCGTCTGCAACCCAGCATCTCATGATAGGCTGATGATCTCTATTTGTTCTACTGTATGTCAGTATATAGACTAATAACATATATAAGAAAGCTACTTCAACAGCTTACTCTCTCTCCAACACCCCTTCTCTACTAATAACACACATAATAAAGCTACTTCAACAGCTTCCTCTCACTAGTCACTCCAACAGCTTCCTCTCACTCCAACACCCATTCTCTACAAATAACACATAACAAAGCCACTCCAACAGCTTCCTCTCACTCCAACACCCCTTCTCTACTAATGATACATAACAAAGCCCCTCCAACAGTTTCCTCTCACTCCAACACCCCTTCTCACTAATAACACAAACAACCACGTCACTCCAACACCCCTTCTCCCCTCTCCACACTCTTCGAAAAGTAGATACGAGGTGCCGTTGTAAAGGCTTATCTCTCAATACCTTCACCCTGACCTGACTCTAACAAATAAGTAGGCCAAAACTCTTGAACATTAACCTTTATAACTCACAAACGACTAGAGTAATCAAACTAATATTTCTATCATTTGGGAGGGATCTGCCAGGGAAAAGGTGTTGACATTTATAGCCCATTTGCTCTTGACGTTTATTAGTTACAGAGGTTAGGGTTCACTATTTCTGGCCTACCTATTTGGAACCTATAGTATACACGGTTGTCATTTAGTTCTTATTCGGGCTAAAACCAGATTCTCTTCTTCTCGACTCACCTTCTCCGTCGTATTAATCACCGATCTTTAAGGGGGATGCTTCACTTTTTGGTCGATGTTTTAATTTAATATTATTTTTTCTAGTTTCCTCCCTAAACCTCCATCAAACTTATAAGAACATCCATTAGATTCCCCTTCTAGATAAATTTGTAAATTTCCCGGCCCTTCCAAAATTACAGGCTCACTTTCGTTCGCCAGGAAAAAAAATAGACACCTAAATAGCACGAAAGGTCTTAATATTGACAAAGAAATTGGGTGAATGGTCTTAAAATCGACAAACTAATGGGGCAAACGTCTTGAAATCTCAAAGCTAATGGGGATAAGCATGAGGAAGGAAGGGGACCAGAAAAACGACCCATCTCCCTTTAATTTGGTCACTGTATTGAATGTTAGGCCACTGTCCCAACTACCGCTGTCTTCTGTTCCACCTCCTGTACCTAGTCTCTGCCCAAACCTTGAGATAGATCCAAGTAAACCACTATCTTGTCTCTGTCCAAACCCTAAAACAGATCGGACTAAACCTTCAACACTTCTTCGACTTACCTACAGTCCCGTGAGTCACCAATCTTGTCGTTCACGGTGGGTATTGGATGATGGACCCAGTCACTTCTCGGCTATTGTACAATCAGTCAAAAGTCGGGTGTCACATTCAGTTGACAGTATTGGTTTATCATTAGACGATTTTATGCAATTTAGGAAGGATATCTAGGAATCGTAGGGGTTAATACCAATTAACTCTTCAGCTCCCACAAGTTATTCCTAAGCTGAATAAAATTGTCTCATGATAGCCAGAATAAGCTGTCAAAACGCGTCATGGTCCTCAAAGGGTTAATGTGTAACAAATACAGGTTGGCGCATAATTCGGTAACCCACCTGTCAGACATTGGTAACACTGCCTCGCTATGTAACACATGTAACAAAGCCACCCCAACAGCTTCCTCTCTCTCCAACACCCCTTCCCCCCTCTCTACACTCTTCAGAAAAATAGGAAAAGTAGAATGTAGATACGAGGTGCCGTTGTAAAGGCTTATCCCTCAATACCTTCACCTGACCTGTATAATAGTAGGGCAGTAGTCTGCGTGAACCGCGTGATGGATATATTATTCTAACAAATAATATAAGGTCGATATTATCAGAAAATGAGACAAAATCTCCAACTTGGTGAGACGATAGGGCTTAGATAGGTCATAGGTTTAAGTATAGAAACTGGGCATGAGGGTTGCAAAAAGTTAATCCCTATGACTGGGTGAGATCCAACGCCCTCCCTCCCTCTCTATATAGGCTTGGAATACATTAGACTCACCCATATTGATGCTAACACCTTATACCGGCTTCCGCGTCTGCTATGCTAAAAGCAATGTCACACGAGCTATTTTTCCGAAAAAATTGACGGGCAATTGTAGTCTGGCAGCTTCAAAACTAATAGTTATATAAAAAAATTAGCCCTTTGAAGCATATTACGCAACTTTGACAGTTTATGCTGGCTATCATTGGACGAATTTATACAGTTTAGGAAGGATCTGTGCAAACTACATGGGTAAATAGTATCACAATTAACCCTCTGACTTACATACATCCTTCCTAATCTGACTAAAATCGTCTAATAATAGCCAGAAAACAAAAAAAGAAATGCGTAATTGGACTTTGAAAGGATTAAGCTACCTAATGTAATCTACCTACTGTCTAGTTTCCAATTATAATGCTAAAAATCCCCAAAATAATGCGAGAAAAAACATGCTCCTTGAAAATGGCTGGAAAATGCGATCGTGTGACACCAGCCCTGGATATTTATACTTGATTTAGTGATAGATGGCTGAGTACAGTATGTATAAGTGTGTGTATGTGTGGTTAAGTGTGTGTGTGTGTGGTTGAGTGTGTATATGTGAGTGTATGTGTGTGTGGTTGAGTGTGTATATGTGTGTGTGTGTGTGTGTGTGTGTGTGTGTGTGTGTGTGGTTGAGTGTGTGTATGTGTGGTTGAGTGTGTGTATGTGTGGTTGAGTGTGTATGTGTGCGTGTTCATGCTATGCTTGTGGGTGAGTGCATACAGATTGGGAAGAGAGAGAGATGGGGGGGGGGGGGGGAAGTTGGGTGCACATCTACTAGTGGAAAGAGGAAGTGGCTACATTGAGACATAGTGGGGGGCCACCATAAAGTCAAATGGGTGCACCATTACCAACACAACAGCAATAACAACAACAACAACAACAACAATAACAACAACAATAACAATAACAACAACAACAATAACAACAACAATTACAGGAATAACCACCACATCCAACACCAACAATACGGCAGCAACAACGACTAAAACAACAACAACAATAACAACAACAATTATATCAACAACAACAGGAACACTCACCACAACCGATAACAAAAAATACCGCTACAACAAGAACGACACCACCACCACCAACAAAAATAACAACGACACCAACAACAACAACTACAACAATAACAACCAATACTATTTAACAATAATATCACCACCAACAATACCACCAACAATAACACCACCATCAACAACAAGACCACCACCACCAACAACCTCAACCTCATCACCACCACCGATACTCTATCAATATTAATATCACCACCACTATCGACACCACTATCACCTAACAGCAGCATCATCACCACCACCACCATCACCAACAACAACACCACCACCACCACCAACCACAACACCACCACCACCACCACCAACAACAACAACAACAACAACTTCACCATCACCACCATCACCAACAACACCACCACCACCACCATCACCAACAACACCACCACCACCACCATCACCAACAACAACACCACCACCACCACCAACAACAACAACAACAACAACAACTTCACCATCACCACCATCACCAACAACACCACCACCACCACCAACAACAACAACAACAACAACAACAACAACACCAATACCATCACCACCATCTCCACCACCATCACTACCATCATCACCCCCACCACCACACTAACAGCTGATGGCCTACTATTTCCTCCGGGTGCTCTGTTAAATACCAATATCAAGGTAGAGAAGGTAAACAATGATCTGGACCTTTACCACAATGGCGACCACACACAATAATAACAAAACTCGATTTAGTTTTAACTTGGCGGAAATATTACTTCCTTAGCAGCTCATTTATCTATAACTGATAGAAATATAAGAAAATACAGTGTGTCTGCAATATATTAATGCCAGGTTTTCGTAATTAACACTATAGGTGTATGTAATAACCTTTGTAATAGCTGAGTAATTAAGATGGGAACAAGCCATTATCTCGCCAGCTAACACACACACACACACACACACACACACACACACACACACACACACACACACACACACATACATACATACACATACATACACATACACAAACAATTGTATACTCGGTTCAAATTGACTTGGAAGCTTATACCAGATTCCAAAAAGACCACTCTCTTCAGACTCCCACCCACAGGTACTTCCCAAGCTAAATCAAATCTTTGAATGATAGCCAGACCAAAAGGAAGACTATAAAATAGTTTTATCATACTGAGAACATTAGAAAACTGTCCGGGCCATCTGCTATGCACTGTGAAAATCAAGTGCGCATTACAGTGCACACTATACGTCCATTGGACGATAATATTCAGCTTTGTAATATTTTGTTAGAGTAACTAATTATCCTTTCAGTAAACACGGTACCTTAAAGCACTTTTGTTCGTGTGATTCTGGCTAGTATTTGATAATTTTATAAAAAAACAAGAAAATCAATAGTATCTCAATTATTTCTATGGTTCCCTCAAGCCCTTCCTAAACTGTATATTATAAAATCGTGTACTGTAATCGTTGTTATGTATGCCCAACTATCTTATGTAATAAACTCAACTCTATCATAATTGGACATAAGGCTCAAAGTTCTGCCTCCTGTAATCGTTGTTATGTATACCCAGGCATATAGTAAACTCGACACTATTAAACAAGGACAGAAGGCTCAAATTACTGAAGCCGTGTACTATTACGTTGGCTAAGGTATGTAGTCAAATACATAGTATAACTTAAACACATTAAATTAAATAAATTCACATATAAAAGGCCAAGGAACTTCTGCAAATAAAATCATGTCAGTATTAATATATCGAACATTAACAAGAAACTAGCACTTATTATTCAAGCCATGTTATACCCTGTTCCAAATAAGTAGGCCAACACTTTTGAACATTAACCTCTATAACTCACAAACGACCAGAGTAATCGAGCTAATATTTTTTACTATTTGGGAAGGGTCAGCTAGGGAATAGGTGTGGGAATGTACAGTCCATTTGCTCTAGCGCTTTTTTAGTTACAGAGGTTAGGGTTTACGATATAGATCGTGAGTCAATCTTACAAGAGGCGCGCTGTCAGATACAGATATTATTGGACACTAGCTGAGGTACCAGGCGCTGCCAGGGGGAAAATAAAACAAATCTAACCTAACCACGCCTATGCATGCCAAGTATGGGCCCTCCCCCCGGGGGGAGAGTGGACAAAAATAAACTCACTTAAAACCTATTCTGGCACCCCCTTAGTTTGCATGCCAAGTATGGGCTCTCCATCTTGAAAACTGAGGGAGTAGTTCGTGAGCAAACAGACAGACAGAAAGTGCCCTTCATATAGTAGATTGTGTTCAAGTCAGGTGATAAATGGCTTGAAATAGGGCACACGTACATATTGAGCCCATTAACAAATGTTGTAAAATACCGTGTGTTAACCTGGTGTAATGAAGCCATGGATACCTCTTGCTATGACCTCTCCCTGCAGTGAGAGAGCTAGGGGCGTGAGGGACACAGAGAGAGGGGCGGGACACACACACACACACATACACACCCTAGTAAACTAATATGGTGGACCACGGGGACAAACAGGAAGTCAATATAGTCTCACTACACACTACAGGGACAACTCTTAACCCCATCAAACACCATCACGTCATTTTCGTCATATTCTGGCTACTATTAGCCGATTTTCTTTAGCTTATTATCTACTTTCAGGACTCAAAGGGCTAACTAAGATCTAAATTAACCATGTGGATAGGACTCGATAGCCTTGGCAGGCAACCCATCTAGGGGAATAAACCCTAAACAAATTACCGATGGGCGACATGCTAATCGGGGCCACTTACAGGTGGCAATCTCAATAACAGATAACAGATTTTAATAACATTGGTCCTTCTTAAACTGCATAAAATCGTCTAACTTTAGCCAGAATCAAAGGTAAAAAGGTGTCATCGTGCTGAAGGGGTTAAGGGGAGATATTTAGTTTGCTCCCTAGACCTCCATAAAACTGTAAACAAAAATACCCCCCCCCCTCTCTCTCTCTCTCTTTGAGATGAATTTAATTTTGTTTTTATTATTATTTTTTTTTTTTTTTTTTTTTTTGGTAGAAAAATATCTCGCGATTCCTCCTAAATTACAGTCTCGCTTTAGCTTTCCAAGAAAATATCGACACCTATATGGCACGAAAGTTCTTAAGTTTCAATTATATATATATATATATATATATATATATATATATATATACACTTTATACAGTATATATATAATATCGAGCCGCACCCAACATGTAGGAGAAAGCAGTGTGTTCCCAAGCCCTGGTTTGGTTTGTGACATTCTCAGAGCCTCCACGGTGAAAGCAACAGCAATACTAAGGGGAAACTCCGGAAAATTTATAATTGGGGGAAACTGTGTCGGTTAATTGATGGGAATGGTGGTGATGGTGATGGTCATTGTGGTGGTGGTCATTGTGGTGGTGATGGTGGTGGTCATTATGGTGGTGGTCATTGTGGTGGTGATGGTGGTGGTCATTGTGGTGGTGATGATGGTCGTGGTCATTGTGGTAGTGATGTTCCTTGTGTGACGCATGCCGAGTATGAGCATGCTGTACAGAACGCTCAGTCAGACCCCACTCTCGCTAGGATCGTCAGGGCAGGAACTTTGGCTGTAGTCTGTGTAGAGTTTCCTAACTCAGTTTATGTGAACCGTTGTACTATAAGTATTATAATTATGTATTTTGTTTTCTTCTAAGTCAACGAGTTCTATTTTATATCATTAGATCTAAGTATTGTGTGTGGGACTTATTTATAATGATGAGAGAGAGAGTTATGTAACGACGGCCCGGGAGCGCGCCACGAGGTAGGTAGGCCTCCCTCCCTCCTCCCTCCTCAAGCGCGTGGGAAATCCTTTGTCGATCCCAGATTGAGAGAGAATATTACGTAATGATTGTCAGTGGGCGGTCCTTAGTAGTTTGCGATATGCCGCTAGAGGGCCGAGTATAAAAAGGAGAGGTCCTCGCCACAATTCTTTAGAACTCATCAGGCAGAGCGACTTCTCATATCCCTTGCAACTATCCATATTCTTCCGACTGATGTGAACTTTCTCTACTCTCTGAACAGCCTATCTTCTTCCCTTCTAGACCCTTTATAACCTCAATGACCCCTTTGGTGCAGATTTAGTCAGCCAAAGTATTATCGCTTGAGTTCTCACGAGATAAGTGCCTGTTAGATAGCCTATTTTTGGAAGGGTTAACTAGAATAGGATTGATTGATGTTTGTTGCACTCGTATATGCATTTCCCTGTGTGCGATTATTCATGTTCCTGTTTTCTGCTGGTTTAGGCAATGCTAGACTGGGATAGGGTTTCTGAGTTGTGATTTCCTATGAGTACTAGGTTGCGGTTGAACCAGTACAATTGCAACGGAGACGTGGAACGCCTAGGTGGTCTTTCTGACTGTGTACCGTGGGAGTTTAGCACTGTGTTGCGAGTGAGGGCTTTTGCCTCTGCCACCCAACACTGTGCTATCTCATTTGCTTGACTTTGAGAGGATCGCCAGGAGAGAACCAGATACTAGTGATCTGGATCTCTCAAGAGAGCATCCCGTCAATTAACGTAATTTGGCCGCACAGTCTTAAGGACCTCGCTAGGCTACGAGCCGCTTGCTCAGCCATTGTCTCTTAACCTTATGTATCCCAGCTAGACTTTGCTCGACCAGCAGATACAGCATAGTATTGAAGCTTCTCCTTATGTATATTATTGTTTATGCACTATTGATTTCATGTGTGGCACGCTTAGCTACTTCAGAGATTAGTGGCCCACGAGCACAATCTTAGTAGGCTATTGCCAGTGCATTGTCGGAGTACTTCTTCTTAATGTTTGCCATATCCTATTGCTTATTCTTATAATTCTTCTTATGTCAATTTAAAGCCTTTAATTACCAGTGAGTTATTCATTAAATTGCTGTTCAAAATCCGATACTTACTTCTTATGAGTATTCGAGAAGCATCTAACTTATCAGAAGATTCCTTGCTTGATGCTCGAGGACTATTGTTTAACGTAACGTAATAGTGCCGATCCGAAGTAGAGGGTGGAGGACTTCTTAAGTTCTTAGTTCAAGGGTGGATTACTTCGGCTTCGGCCAACACTATTCTTTAGTGTTGTAGTACTTTCTTCTTTGTTTGATTGTTGACCAGACTAGATAACTCCCGTCTTGTTATTAGTCTGTTGTGTGAAACGCTAGTACCGAGTTCTTGTATACCCCGTTATAGCAGATAGAACTCTGGAGGGTAGTGGCGTTTTTTGTTCGGCTGGCAGTACTCTGGGGTTGGGATCGTGTGTTTCCGTTGTGGCAGCGAGCCATACTCGAGTCCTGTGTAAGAGCCCTAGTGTACCCGAGTGCCCGGTCGTAACAAATGGCGACCTTGCTTAGGATTTTGTGAACAGTATAATTTTTTGCAGAGTTGTACAACATTTGTTTGTTCGTACTTTAGCGTGCATATTGAAGAATATTTTTTTTTGTAAGGCAATTAGGAGAGCATTTAAGAGACTCCAGTTAATTTAGTAATTAGTGCTTACATAAGGGAGTTTAACACTTTTGTCTCGAGAATTTTTTGTGAACTTCAGTATGTCGTGCCCTAGTATTGACGAGGAGCGAGAGATGCCATTTGAGGAGGTGCCGTTAGTAACTAGTGAGGAGGATGCTAGACTTTTTGTGAGTAAGCAGTACCATGTGACGGAGGAGAGGCTGACTGGGGTGAATGTTTATGGCTTGCACCTGATAGCCAAGGTTTTGGGTCTATCCAATGTGGGAGGGATGTCCAAGGGGGAGCTGATTTCCTGGGTGTTGCGTGGGCGACATGGGGTTTCGGAGGAGAGGGCGTTTGGGGGGGTTCCTCCCCAGATCCCCTCTCACTCGACTCCCACAGTGCCGTCCACTCAAGTACCGGAGGTTAGCACCCTCCCACAGAGGGATGAGAATTGGAAGATTGGAGTGCCCTCGGGCGGTGCGTATGGTGGTTCCCCAGTTTTTGCCCCCCCTCCTTCAGTAGTGGCAGCTCCCTCTTCCTGCCTGTCTCCAGATATGATATTTAGACTTGAGCTTGCTAAAATTGAGATTGAGGCTAGGAAGCAGGAGATTGAGGCTGAGTCTAGGAAGCAGGAGATTGAGAATGAGACTAGGAGGCATGAGATTGAGATTGAGGCTAGGAAGCAGGAGAATGAGACGAGGAGGCACGAGGCTGAGCTTAGGTACGACTCAGAGAAATATTGTGCTCAAATAGATTTAGATAAGACTCATGCAGAATCGACAGGGACTCGGATGGGCCGTGAGGGCCAAGTAAGAGAACAGTCCTTGTCCCACTTAGTCAAATTGGTGCCGGCATTTAGTGAAACTGAAGTCACAGAATTTTTTAATCGTTTTGAGAAGAAGTGTAGGGAGCATAATTGGCCTGAAGAGAAGTGGGCAGCTCTGGTCTCCTCAAGACTTACGGGTAAGGGTCTGAAGGCTTATGATGCACTGCCTTTAGAGTCTTGCATTGACTACCCAGAATTGAAGAGAGCTGTCCTACGGGCATACGAGTTGCAACCAGAAACATATCGATTGAAGTTTCGGGGTGTTACGAAGACTAGGGAGGCGACCTTTCTTGAACATGCCCGGGACTTAAAAGATGCACTTACAAACTGGACACGTTCTGAGAAAGCTGAGACGGCCGAACAGTTGACTGAGCTGTTTCTGCTCGAGCAGTTTTATAAGTGTACTGGTGCAGATATGACTTTAACTATTAAAGAAAAGAACCCTAAAACTCTACAGGAGGCAGCTGAGATGGCTGACCTCCGGCTATCACTAATTCGTGGGTGCGGGTCTGCCCAGCGTAGTGAGGCAGGTAACAAGGGGCGTGACGCCCCACCCCCCCCGAGTTAGTGATATACATTATGCAAACAAGTACAAGAGCTATGATACCAAGACTGACCACAAGACTAGCACCGTCCCATTTAAGAAGGGGCCGGGCCCTTCCCAGTACCAAGGGAAGCCCAGAGGGGAGTTGGAGTGTTATCATTGTCATGAAAAGGGGCACTTTGCAAGAGTCTGTCCTAGCAAACCACCTACAGCAGCTGTGTCTTTGGCCTGCAACATTGGTGTGTCTCCGAAGTTTTCTGAGTTTGCCCGGGGCAGTTCGTCAGAGGCTGAGGCACAGCCAATGCAGAAGCACCTGGGAGGCTCGAACCCTGCTCAGGATGTTTTTTGCGACCATAGAGGACGGGGTTGCGTGATGTGGGCGGGGCGCAAGCATGGAGTAGAGGTCTTGCGTGATACAGGTGCTTCCCAGACTCTGATGAATAACTTGACTGGCTACCCTATAAATGCGGCTCGGGTGGTAGTGGTGCAGGGTATTAATGCAACTCGGTCATACCCGCTGGTGCGGTTGGAGTTGGAGGTGGATGGTGTGACACGTGAATTGGATGTCGGGATTGTGGAGAAACTGCCAGTGGAGGGCGTCGACCTTCTTCTCGGCAACGACTTTGCAATGCCCGCTTCTGAGGTTCTACCCTTAGTCGTTGCCGAGAGGACGGCCGACGTGAGTAGGGAAGAGCAAGAGTGTGTCGAGCGGTGCCAGGCAGAACCCATGGTGTGTGTTGTCACCCGAGCTCGGGCAGCTAAAGTGTCACAGCCTAGTCCTCCGTCTTCAGACCAGCAGAGGAACGATCAACAGGAGGAGGCTAAAGCTGGAGTTGGTTTTAAGAGTTTTGACTCGGCGGCTCTCCTGGGTGATTCAGTATTGGCACCTATGTTAGAGTCTGGAGAGGCCCCAGGACCTGTCACAGCTAGTGAGGAGGTAGGGCCGGAAGAGACTCCGGGGCAGCAACGTTGCACACAGAGAGAAAAAAGGGTTGCTCAGTTTGATATTGGGGAAGGACTTGGGTTGCTTCGGAAGCATCTAGACAGGTTGGTTCCCTCAGATATTTGTAAACTGCAGTTGGAGGATCCGGAAGTTCAGAAGTGTGGTAATGGTGCTGTCGAGATCAAACACGAGGACGGGGAAGCATGTCATGTGAACCTGTTGGAGGAGTTTGTGAGGCAACCACCTGAGCAGCCTACTGTCCCTGCGTTGGTCTGCCGCGGCCAAGGTGGAGAAGGAGAGGGGGGCAGTAGGGCACAGGTGGAGGAGAGAAGGGATTGTCATGTCTCGGCGGAACAGTGGGCGGGGGACACGAGTCTGGTGGCTGTGGAAGCGCTAGAGCACCTGCCTGAGCAGCAGTGTGCAGCACTCCAGCACCAGCTCGGTTCATACCCCACTGGTCGTGCCGAGCCCCTGAGTCTCACAACTCGGGCGGTGCAAGATGTTCCACGGGCAGGTCACGTGACTGTTGAAAGACCGTTAGACTCGTTGTTTCGGTGGTTCAAGGTGGGCGACGAGGCTTTGGCATGGTTGCCAGGTCAGGGTCGACCCATGGCTGCCAAGGGTGGTGGTCAAAAGGAGGACATTGAGCAGATTGGTAAGGTCGGCTGTGGTATCGCAGTGCCCGGTCGTCGCATAGCCTCCCAATGCTGCTCTAGTCTAATGCAACAGCCCTACCATAGACCGACTGTATCTGGCCATGTCGCTGAAAGCGGTGATGCTGCGCAGGCAGATGTCGTCACAAGGAATGCGGGGGTGCGCATGTACGGTATCGGCGGGGAAGCCTTAGCAATAATGAACTATGGGAGTGACTGCACAGGTGGTACTGATTGTCCCTCTCATGACCTGGCTGTTCTAGGGACGAAGGTGGAGAAGGAGGGAGACTACAGGTTAGAAGCTGCGGTCTCGGCTGGGTTGTGGGAGGGCACTAGGCATGTTGTTCGTGGAGACAGTGCAAGGCAGTTATTTACTAGGCTATGGCAGTACTTTCGCATGTTTGTTGCTTCTCCAGGCCTGATGTACGGGGTAGAATCCGACATGCAGGCTGGAGATAGTGCAAGGCTCAGTTTAATTCCCTACCGTATAAATCCTGCTCGACAGCCTATGGTGCAAGCAGAGCTGGATTACGTGTGGACGAAGGGTCTGAGGGATAAGGAATGTCGTGAGTGGTCGTTGCTTGTAACTTTGTCCGAGCGTGCTAAAGAGGTATGTGGTTTTGTTGTGGACGGGAGTACCTACCAGTGCAATGTTATGCCTGACGGACTTAAGAATGCACTAGCAACGTTTCAGAACCTGATGAATGAAAGTGAAAAGGACGATGATGCGCTGGGGCATTTCGAGGTCTATGTTCCAGCCTATGGTCCGGTCGTTGTAGTTTACCCAGATCATCACCCTCTCAAGATCTTGGACCAGTTTCACAATCGGAGTATGAGGCTGACCAGGTGGTCACTAAGGTTATTGGTATATAACCTGGACATACGCCATATTGCCGGTTGTGACAACGTGGTTGCAGATGGTCGTTCAAGGGTATATGATCCTGGGTAGATTGACACACGGGTAGCCTCCTGCTTTAGTTTGAATAGTATTTTGCGCTTGGTGCTTGTTGGCTCGCGGTTGTAGCCCAGCGTATTGGGTCGTAAAGCAGGATTGTTGAGCGTTTGGTATAGAAGAAAATAGGCTGCCCTTATAGTGCAGCCGGAAAAAACATATTAAAATATAAAAATCATAAAAAAAACTCTTTCTTTTGTTATAGATAATTGTATAAGTTTGTCATAGCCTATAGAGTTTGAGTAGTCCACGAACTATCAAACGGCTGAGCTGCTGTAAGCTCGCTCTGGGAGCATGATATTATGTCTTTTACTATTGTTGGGAGGAGTTATGAAATGTGAATTTTTTTTTTTTATAAGATGTGTTTTAGTGTTAAACTCAGCGTTGTTTTAGTGCCATGCGGTCGCTGGGTGTGAGGGGTTTGATGGGGTTCTGTATATCAGATTTTAGCTCAGGGTTGAGCAAGTAAAATCTTGGGGGAGGTGTGACGCATGCCGAGTATGAGCATGCTGTACAGAACGCTCAGTCAGACCCCACTCTCGCTAGGATCGTCAGGGCAGGAACTTTGGCTGTAGTCTGTGTAGAGTTTCCTAACTCAGTTTATGTGAACCGTTGTACTATAAGTATTATAATTATGTATTTTGTTTTCTTCTAAGTCAACGAGTTCTATTTTATATCATTAGATCTAAGTATTGTGTGTGGGACTTATTTATAATGATGAGAGAGAGAGTTATGTAACGACGGCCCGGGAGCGCGCCACGAGGTAGGTAGGCCTCCCTCCCTCCTCCCTCCTCAAGCGCGTGGGAAATCCTTTGTCGATCCCAGATTGAGAGAGAATATTACGTAATGATTGTCAGTGGGCGGTCCTTAGTAGTTTGCGATATGCCGCTAGAGGGCCGAGTATAAAAAGGAGAGGTCCTCGCCACAATTCTTTAGAACTCATCAGGCAGAGCGACTTCTCATATCCCTTGCAACTATCCATATTCTTCCGACTGATGTGAACTTTCTCTACTCTCTGAACAGCCTATCTTCTTCCCTTCTAGACCCTTTATAACCTCAATGACCCCTTTGGTGCAGATTTAGTCAGCCAAAGTATTATCGCTTGAGTTCTCACGAGATAAGTGCCTGTTAGATAGCCTATTTTTGGAAGGGTTAACTAGAATAGGATTGATTGATGTTTGTTGCACTCGTATATGCATTTCCCTGTGTGCGATTATTCATGTTCCTGTTTTCTGCTGGTTTAGGCAATGCTAGACTGGGATAGGGTTTCTGAGTTGTGATTTCCTATGAGTACTAGGTTGCGGTTGAACCAGTACAATTGCAACGGAGACGTGGAACGCCTAGGTGGTCTTTCTGACTGTGTACCGTGGGAGTTTAGCACTGTGTTGCGAGTGAGGGCTTTTGCCTCTGCCACCCAACACTGTGCTATCTCATTTGCTTGACTTTGAGAGGATCGCCAGGAGAGAACCAGATACTAGTGATCTGGATCTCTCAAGAGAGCATCCCGTCAATTAACGTAATTTGGCCGCACAGTCTTAAGGACCTCGCTAGGCTACGAGCCGCTTGCTCAGCCATTGTCTCTTAACCTTATGTATCCCAGCTAGACTTTGCTCGACCAGCAGATACAGCATAGTATTGAAGCTTCTCCTTATGTATATTATTGTTTATGCACTATTGATTTCATGTGTGGCACGCTTAGCTACTTCAGAGATTAGTGGCCCACGAGCACAATCTTAGTAGGCTATTGCCAGTGCATTGTCGGAGTACTTCTTCTTAATGTTTGCCATATCCTATTGCTTATTCTTATAATTCTTCTTATGTCAATTTAAAGCCTTTAATTACCAGTGAGTTATTCATTAAATTGCTGTTCAAAATCCGATACTTACTTCTTATGAGTATTCGAGAAGCATCTAACTTATCAGAAGATTCCTTGCTTGATGCTCGAGGACTATTGTTTAACGTAACGTAATAGTGCCGATCCGAAGTAGAGGGTGGAGGACTTCTTAAGTTCTTAGTTCAAGGGTGGATTACTTCGGCTTCGGCCAACACTATTCTTTAGTGTTGTAGTACTTTCTTCTTTGTTTGATTGTTGACCAGACTAGATAACTCCCGTCTTGTTATTAGTCTGTTGTGTGAAACGCTAGTACCGAGTTCTTGTATACCCCGTTATAGCAGATAGAACTCTGGAGGGTAGTGGCGTTTTTTGTTCGGCTGGCAGTACTCTGGGGTTGGGATCGTGTGTTTCCGTTGTGGCAGCGAGCCATACTCGAGTCCTGTGTAAGAGCCCTAGTGTACCCGAGTGCCCGGTCGTAACACTTGAGGTGGTTAAAATACCGGGACTGAATATCGTTGATAGGGCCAAGTAAACTTTATTGTATGCGCAGAAGGTCCTTTATCGACTGGGAGTCCAAGTATTAACAGAATACACAGGCTTGGTACATCAGATTGTATTTATAACATGGACTGGTGGTTACAAGAATGATAAATATCTTCTGCAGGTTTAGGGCCAAGTTCATATATAATGCTGATGGCAGTTGAGTATTATATATAATAAATACTAGGGGACGTATACAACAAGAATGAATAAATGGTGACAGAACAAATAGATATCAATTATATACGGTACAGTAATTATGTAAAATATATGGTGTCCCCAAAAAGGCAAGTTACAATGCCTGAATAAAAAGGGGGCGTGGCAATGAGTGGATAAAATATCTAGTCTGTAGGGCGGGTGTTGTTGAACTGTATAATTATATACTGTATTATATGTAGGCTATATTATAATGTGACATCAGTGTGGGGCTAGATTGAAAGTGAGAGTGTGTGTGTGTGTGTGTCTGTGAGAGAGAGGGAGGGTCAATGTCTGGTAACTCCCCAGGCTAGACCCTCCCATCCCCCACCCCCAAGACCTGTATAACACACACTAGCACATACACACTAACCACACAGATGCACACTAAATACACACACAAACACACACTAAAATAATACACACACAGTACACACACACACACACATACACAGTACACACACACTCATACTCAGTAAAAATATATACTCTATCTATCTATTGCCTGACGCCGTGATCCCCGAAGGGGTGGCCACGAACGAACCGCCCCATGCACCTCTGTCCCCAGTCAGTCGACGCCCCTCCCCCCCAACCAGCACCGCCTTCGTTCATGTACTTTCTCACTCCATCCTTCCACCTCTCATTCGGTCTACCTCTCCCTCTCTGTTCCCCCACCTCACTCTCGTACACCCTTAGTCATTCTCTCGCTTTCCATACGTTCCATATGGCCGAACCATCTCAAGTTGTTCCTTTTCACACTTTCCAGCACATCTACCTCCACACCACACCTCCTTCTTACTTCCTCATTAGTCTGTCTATTCCTCCATGTAACTCCGCACGCACTCCTTAAGTAATTCATTTCCACTGCTCTCACTCTTGGTCTGAGTCTCTCAACCAACGTCCATGCTTCGCTTCCGTACGTCAGTGTCGGGATTACCACACTGTCATGCAAGGACTTCTTCACTTCCATACTGACCACCCTATTTCTTGTTACTGCTTTTAGCATTCCTACAACCCTCTTCCCCTGTTGTACTCTCTCCCACACTTCTTCATCCATAGTCCCATCTTTACTCAACACACTGCCCAGATACTTAAAAGAGTTGACGATCTCCATAGCCTGACCGTTCAGCTTCACCTCACACTCTGTGACTTCACCCCTTTCGAAGACCATAACCTTGCTCTTCCCCGCATTTACCTTCAAATTCTGTTTTTCGCACACTGTTCCAAACTCATTTACCAGACCCTGCAACTCCCATTCATTATCACTCATCAGAACTGTATCATCCGCAAACAGCAGTATAGGTAGCTTCCACTCAATTCCCTCCCTTTTCAGCGATACACCAACATTCACTGCTCTTGATAGTATTTCTTTCATGACTCCATCCATATATACAGTAAACAACCACAGAGACATCACACACCCCTGTTTCAAACCAACATTCAGGTCAAAGAACTCGCTCTGCTCACTCTCCACACGTACTGCCGCCTTTGCACCCTCATACATGCTCTTCACTGCTTTCAGCAACTTGCCCTCTACTCCGTATATTCTAAGTACTTTCCACAAACCTTCTCTATCCACTCTGTCATATGCCTTCTTCAAGTCCATATAGGCAACATACACCTTTTGTTTCTTCTCCAGATATTTCTCCACAACACAATTCAGGGTAAAAATCTGATCTACACATCCTCTTCCCTTCCTAAAACCTCCCTGCTCGTCGCCTATCCATTTCTCCGTTCTCACTCTCACTCTCTCAATCACTACCTTACTGTATACCTTCCCTACTACGCTTAGAAGACATATTCCTCAGTGGTTACCACACACTCCTCTTTCCCCTTTGCCCTTATATAGGGGGACTATTATGCCAGTCTTCCAGTCATCGGGTGCACTCCCCTTCTCCCATGCTAGTTTGCACATTTTCCATACCCATTCTATCACTATCTCACCACCATACCTCAATATTTCCCAACACACTCCATCTGTTCCTGGTGCTTTCCCCAACTTCACTCTTTTCATGGCTTCCCACACTTCTGACCTCCTGATCCCCACCTCCTCCTCCGCTACTTCTCTTCTTCTCCCTCCCATACCATATCCAGCTATGTTTGCTGGCTCTTCATTCCTTACATTTAGCAACTCATTGAAGTACTCCCTCCATCTTTCGACTCTCTCTTGCTTCTCGGCTAGCATTCTCCCATTCTTATCTTTCACACCCTTACTGTTTCCCTTGCTACCTTCCCTAACTTTCTTGACTTCTTTCCAGAACAGTTTCTTACTCTCCCTCCATTTTACACTCGGATTCCTTCCAAATTCCTCATCTACTCTTCTCTTACTTTCCTTCACTACTCTCTTCACCACCCTCTTACTCTCCAAGTACCTCACTCGTTTCTGTCTCTCAAAATCTTCATTCCCTCTACTACCCAACCACTCTCTATATGCTTTCTTCTTTTCTTCCACAGCTATTCTTACCTCTTCTGTCCACCATGCTGTACCTTTCACTCCCCTCCCTCTTCTCCTCACTCCACACACCTCCTCACATGCTGCACATATCTCATCCTTAAACACCTTTCTCATCTCCTCTACTTCCTCCATAACTTCCAGGTCGAACCCACCTAGTCGTCTTTCCACTGCTCTCCTGTACTCCTCCCTGACTTCCTCCTCCTGCAACCTCTCCACCC
>JBAKBP010035487.1:0-19474 GCA_037953745.1 Lithodes maja
CTGTAGTTTGCCCGGCAGAGTTTTGAATCACCCTATATATAATATATATATATATATATATATGTATATATATATACGGTGTATAAAAAATACCTGTTACAGACCATGACGAACACATTGTAAAATTGAAAATTAACATATATTGTTATAACACATTTGTCTAGATATGTATTATATATGAGATAAATGCATATTTAGAAATGTAGCTAAACAGAGTTACAATTAAAAGCACTAAATAATTGATACATGATAAACATGTTTACCATGGACTTACCTAAATGGAAAGTATAGTTTTACCTATTCACACATTAGTAATTATGAAATGAAAGTATCTTAGAATATGGTGATGATATTATGTGGTTAGCAGAAAAATACTAAACATTAGAAACAGATTAGCGTAAACTAATATGTAACATTTGTAACTCTGGTCAAGGGGTATAATGCTGATGCCCAAGTCTGGGTCGGGTATCCGAACGCATCAGAAAGTAATCAAACGTTTATGAAACATATAGTTCTATTATTGGGGGCTGATCGTTCCTACGTTCAATGAAATTCACGGAAAAGCTTAAAAATATTGTGCATGATTAATTTCTCAAAACGGTATTACATCAGTTGGTGGAATTAATTTTTAGTTCAATTATTCTCCTCTTATTACACTGTAATGACCATGTACCATCACGAGCATAAATGCTTCGACATCAACCAGAGGACGTCAACTCCTTCATCACGAGAGGTATATACTAAGCTGATTAATATCGTCTGACAGTTGCTAGAATGAAATAAGGACATCGTTTTGGGTATAACAAAAGTGTAGCAATACCTTTCTGAACGCAGGGGCGAATGTTATCTGGTTGGTGTCTCAGTATTTATGCTCGTGACTGTACAGTAGTGGTAATTAATTCTGATCGATGTTTAAGTCTTGAACTGATTATACGAATCTTTGAAATGCAAATACCCAGTCAAAATTAGTAAGGAGATTCAATTCAACCCGAGACCGCTCTGAAAAAGTTAGTACAGTATCTGAATTAATGTTCAAGACTGTACACTGAACTAAATAACATTAGGCAATAACTTTGTAATGCCCACATTGTTTGGTTTTATGTATCATTCAATATTGCATTTATTTACTAACATAACAGTAATATCGTAATTTGCTTCATCCAAAATGCCTTCGGTCTTTTCTATGTTGAAAGAAAGATGCACAAATGTTTTGTATTAACAGAAAATAATTTTGAGTTGTAAACAGTTTATAATGGGAAATTTTTTAACATTATATCACCCCTAACTAATTGTGTTTATTATTCAACATTATATCACCCCTAACTAATTGTGTTTATTATTCAACATTATATCACCCCTAACTAATTGTGTTTATTATTCAACATTATATCACCCCTAACTAATTGTGTTTATTATTCAACATTTCTGGGAATTAACTAGGATATTGGGGGGGAGGGGGATGAAGGGGGAGACCAATGCCAGTGTTCGGATTATCGTACATGCTTGGACAACACTTAATATTTTACTTTATGCCCATTTAATCATTAATGTTTAATTATTTTGTATATAACTAAAGAACTTTCACCCCATATTAAGACCTTTCGTGCCATTCAGGTGTCGATTTTATCCTGGCGAGCGATAGCGAGCCTGTAATTTAAGAAGAACCGGCCTTCGGCCGGGACATTTTTCTACCGAAAAATGTATAAATTTATCTTGAAAGGGACTCAAGGGGGTATAATTTTAAGCTTGATGGAGGTCTAGGGAACAAAGTAAATACCTCCCCTTAAAAGGGAGAGAAAATATAATTTTAGCAATTACAAAAATAAGACCTGATCGACGAACTGTAAGGTCCCTTGTCGTATAAACCCATGATATCTAACTTACGGGTTTATTTTTTCTGAACAGTATTGACTATATTCTATTTTTGTCCAGCTGATGGTAAATTGAATCCCTTAGTAGCTGATTTCTCGATACTTAATGGAAATATATGAAACTACTATGCCTGTATGTCGTATTAATGCCAAGTTTGCATAATCAACATCATATTTCGCTACAAAATCTACCTTATAGCTGAGTAACAAAGATACAAACATGACAATTTACCCTCAGCTGGAAACAAAGATAGACTATAGACTCGGTGCCATTATATGACCTTCGTCGCTTGGCGCGGGGGTTTAAGGGGAGATATCCACGTGAGGGATTTTTTTCTTGACCCCTTTCTCCCTCATGCTTAGCCCCATTGTTTTCTAATTTTAAGACGTTTGCCCCATTATTTTGACGATTTTAAGGACTTTCAACCCATTTCTGTCAATTTTAAGACCTTTCGTGCCATTTAGGTGTCGATTTTATCCTGGCGAGCGATAGCGAGCCTGTAATTTAAGAGGAACTGGCTTTCAGCCGGGACATTTTTCTACCGAAAAATGTACAAATTTATCTTGAAAGGGAGTCAAGGGGGTGTAATTTCAAGCTTGATGGAAGTCTGAGAAACACACTAAAAACCTCCCCTTAATTCTGTTATCCCATCCAGCACCGGTGACATCCTTTCCATTATATTCTGACAACTATTGGGTTATTCTATTCAGCTTAGGAAGGACGTATACCAATTATATGGCGGCCTCGAACCATGTCAGTTAATCCTGTTAGCTACCCCATATCATGTTTAATCTTCAGTTAATCCTGTTAGCTACCCCATATCATGTTTAATCTTCAGTTAATCCTGTTAGCTACCCCATATCATGTTTAATCTTCAGTTAATCCTGTTAGCTACCCCATATCATGTTTAATCTTCAGTTAATCCTGTTAGCTACCCCATATCATGTTTAATCTTCAGTTAATCCTGTTAGCTACCCCATATCATGTTTAATCTTCAGTTAATCCTGTTAGCTACCACATATCATGTTTAATCTTCAGTTAATCCTGTTAGCTACCCCATATCATGTTTAATCTTCAGTTAATCCTGTTAGCTACCCCATATCATGTTTAATCTTCAGTTAATCCTGTTAGCTACCCCATATCATGTTTAATCTTCAGTTAATCCTGTTAGCTACCCCATATCATGTTTAATCTTCAGTTAATCCTGTTAGCTACCCCATATCATGTTTAATCTTCAGTTAATCCTGTTAGCTACCCCATATCATGTTTAATCTTCAGTTAATCCTGTTAGCTACCCCATATCATGTTTAATATTCAGTTAATCCTGTTAGCTACCCCATATCATGTTTAATCTTCAGTTTATCCTGTTAGCTACCCCATATCATGTTTAATCTTCAGTTAATCCTGTTAGCTACCCCATATCATGTTTAATCTTCAGTTAATCCTGTTAGCTACCCCATATCATGTTTAATCTTCAGTTAATCCTGTTAGCTACCCCATATCATGTTTAATCTTCAGTTAATCCTGTTAGCTACCCCATATCATGTTTAATCTTCAGTTAATCCTGTTAGCTACCCCATATCATGTTTAATCTTCAGTTAATCCTGTTAGCTACCCCATATCATGTTTAATCTTCAGTTAATCCTGTTAGCTACCCCATATCATGTTTAATCTTCAGTTAATCCTGTTAGCTACCCCATATCATGTTTAATCTTCAGTTAATCCTGTTAGCTACCCCATATCATGTTTAATCTTCAGTTAATCCTGTTAGCTACCCCATATCATGTTTAATCTTCAGTTAATCCTGTTAGCTACCCCATATCATGTTTAATCTTCAGTTAATCCTGTTAGCTACCCTATTTCATGTTTAATCTTCAGTTAATCCTGTTAGCTACCCCATATCATGTTTAATCTTCAGTTAATCCTGTTAGCTACCCCATATCATGTTTAATCTTCAGTTAATCCTGTTAGCTACCCCATATCATGTTTAATCTTCAGTTAATCCTGTTAGCTACCCCATATCATGTTTAATCTTCAGTTAATCCTGTTAGCTACCCCATATCATGTTTAATCTTCAGTTAATCCTGTTAGCTACCACATATCATGTTTAATCTTCAGTTAATCCTCTTAGCTACCCCATATCATGTTTAATCTTCAGTTAATCCTGTTAGCTACCCCACATCATGTTTAATCTTCAGTTAATCCTGTTAGCTACCCCATATCATGTTTAATCTTCAGTTAATCCTGTTAGCTACCCCATATCATGTTTAATCTTCAGTTAATCCTGTTAGCTACCCCATATCATGTTTAATCTTCAGTTTATCCTGTTAGCTACCCCATATCATGTTTAATCTTCAGTTAATCCTGTTAGCTACCCCATATCATGTTTAATCTTCAGTTAATCCTGTTAGCTACCCAATATCATGTTTAATCTTCAGTTAATCCTGTTAGCTACCCCATATCATGTTTAATCTTCAGTTAATCCTGTTAGCTACCCCATATCATGTTTAATCTTCAGTAATCCTGTTAGCTACCCCATATCATGTTTAATCTTCAGTTAATCCTGTTAGCTACCCCATATCATGTTTAATCTTCAGTTAATCCTGTTAGCTACCCCATATCATGTTTAATCTTCAGTTAATCCTGTTAGCTACCCCATATCATGTTTAATCTTCAGTTAATCCTGTTAGCTACCCCATATCATGTTTAATCTTCAGTTAATCCTGTTAGCTACCCCATATCATGTTTAATCTTCAGTTAATCCTGTTAGCTACCCCATATCATGTTTAATCTTCAGTTAATCCTGTTAGCTACCCCTATTTCATGTTTAATCTTCAGTTAATCCTGTTAGCTACCCCATATCATGTTTAATCTTCAGTTAATCCTGTTAGCTACCCCATATCATGTTTAATCTTCAGTTAATCCTGTTAGCTACCCCATATCATGTTTAATCTTCAGTTAATCCTGTTAGCTACCCCATATCATGTTTAATCTTCAGTTAATCCTGTTAGCTACCCCATATCATGTTTAATCTTCAGTTAATCCTGTTAGCTACCCCACATCATGTTTAATCTTCAGTTAATCCTGTTAGCTACCCCACATCATGTTTAATCTTCATAACATCGCGTTAATTAAGGGGAGATTTCCACTTGAGGGATTGTTTTCTGGATCCCTTTCTCCCTCATGTTTAGCCCCATTGCTTTTGAGATTTTAAGACTTTCGCCACATTAGTTTGACGATCTTAAGAACTTTCGCCCCATTTCTGTAAATTTTAAGACCTTTCGTTCCAATTAGGTGTCGATTATTTCCTGGCGAGCGATAGCGAGCCTGTAATGTAAGAGGAACCGGCCTTCGGCCGGGAAATTTTTAACCGAAAAATGTATACATTTATCTTGAAAGGGGGTCTAGGGGGTGTAATCGTAAGGTTTATGGAAATATAGGAAACAAACTAAAAACCTCCCCTTAACCTCTTGAGACCCAGGACTTATTTTTGTTATACTCTGGCTACCGTTAGACGTTTTCCCGTATTGTTTAAGGGGGGTGACCTGCTTTTTTTTATCTCCTTTTCTCTCTTTCTCTGGCTTGTATCCATTCGGCCCCATTCAGCCTACTGTTTTATGACGTTTATCCCCATCCAAGTGTCAATTTTTTACTGGTGAGCGGTAGTGAGCCAGCATATTTAAAAAGAAAAATTGACAGCAGGCTAAATTTGTACATTTTTCGGTAGAAAAATTTCTCCGGCGAAGCCGGATTTCTTCATATAATGCTGGCTCGCTATCGCTCAACAGGAAGTAATCGACACCTAGATGGGGATAAACGTCTTAAAATAGTTGGCTGAATGGGGCCGAATGGATACAAGCCAGAGAAAGAGAGAAAAGGGGAAACATTTAAAAAACAGGTCACCCCCCTTAATACAACTCTTGGTTTCACAGGTAGAAATACGATCTCAACATGCCCTCTGCATTAGCTAGGTCCTTCTTCAACTGCATACAACCGTCTAACTTCAGCCATAATGAAAGCTAAACAGACGGTCCTGGTAGTAAAAGGATCAATATTGCTGAAATCAAGTTTATAATACATCGCTGGTACTGGAAGGGTTAATGCTTTCCACTGTGGCCTAGCATATCATGCCTTCATCTTATTCACTTGCCTCGTGATATTTGGACATCTTTTGTTCTTGATACGTTTTACATATTAGTTCAGTATGGCATGGCGCTAGAGTTTGTTAAGGGGGGTCACCTGCTTTTTGTTATTTCTTTCCTTTTCGGTCTTTCTCTGGCTTGTATCCATTCGGCCCCATTCAGCCAACTATTTTAAGACGTTTATCCCCATCTAGGTGTCGATTTCTTCCTGGCGAGCGATAGCGAGCCAGCATTATATGAAGAAATCCGGCTTCGCCGGAGACATTTTTCTATCGAAAAACGTACAAATTTAACCTGCTGTCAAACAAAAATAAAAAATATGCTGGCTCGCTACCGCTCACCAGTAAAAAATTGACACCTGGATGGGGATAAACGTCTTAAAACAGTAGGCTGAATGGGGCCAAATGGATACAAGCCAGAGAAAGATAGAAAAGGACAGAACAAAAGCAGGTCACCCCCCTTAATCCATCCAGGCCTAGTACCGGTGACGTCTCGTATATTATATTCTGACAATGACGATTCTATTCAGTTTCGGAAGGCCGTCGACGTTATATAGTATATAAATAAATCCATCCCCGTGGCTGCCACATATTTGTCCTGACCATATTATTATCGTCTATTTAGAGCTGAAACCAAATACCACAAAGTGGGGGTGACCTGCTTTTTGTGCTCTCCTTTTCTCTCTTTCTCTGGCTTGTATCCATTCGGCCCCATTCAGCCTACTGTTTTAAGACATTTATCCCCATCCAGGTGTCGATTTTTTCATGGCGAGCGATAGCGAGCCAGCATTTTATGGAGAAATCCGGCTTCCCGGAGAAATTTTTCTATCGAAAAATTTACAAATTTATACAGCTATCTAACTCATCCAAAATATGGTGGCTCGCTATCGCTCGCCAGGTATGAATCAACACCTGGATGGGGATAAACGTCTTAAAACAGTATGCTAAATGGGGCCGAATGGATACAACCCAGAGAGAGTGAAAAGTAAAGCAGGTCACCCCCCTTAATGTAACGTAATATAATGACACTTTTCAGTTATGGAAAATGATGTTACGTTACCCTGACTTCATATTTCACAACAACATTAATCATACTAAAATATTTGATATAGGCTTTCATTAATTTAATTGGAGGTGTTTGGTGTTGTGGTGAAATTAATAAAAATATAGATTATTCGACTTAAGGGGGCTGACCTGTTTTTGTTCTGTCCTTTTCTTTCTTTTTCTGGCTTGTATCCATTAGGCCCCATTCAACCTACTGTTTTAAGACGTTTATCCCCATCCAGGTGTCAATTTTATACTGGTGAGCGGTAGCGAGCCAGCATATTTTGTATTTTTGTTTGACAGCAGGCTAAATTTGTACATTTTTCGATAGAAAAATTTCTCCGGCGAAGCCGGATTTCTTCATATAATGCTGGCTCGCTATCGCTCGCCAGGAAGAAATCGACACCTAGATGGGGATAAACGTCTTAAAATAGTTGGCTGAATGGGGCATAATGGATACAAGCCAGAGAAAGAGAGAAAGGGACAGAAATAACAAAAAGCAGGTCACCCCCCTTAAAGAACGATCTGTCAGTCAGTCAGTAGTCAGTAGTCAGCACTTCTTTCCAAAAGGGGTAGGGAGGATCATCAGCCCCTCCTGGAAGTTGGGACTGGGAATCCCACTGTCAGAATATGTGCCTACTTCTGGATCAGCGAACCTTAAAGAACGATCTGCTTGAATAAAAAGATTGCTTGAACCCATTTGACTTAAGGGGGGTGACCTGCTTTTTGTTATTTCTGTCCTTTTCTCTCTTTCTCTGGCTTGTATCCATTCGGCCCATTCAGCCAACTATTTTAAGACGTTTATCCCCATCTAGGTGTCAATTTCTTCCTGTATCGAAAAATGTACAAATTTAGCTTGCTGTCAAAACAAAAATATATATATGCTGGCTCGCTACCCCTCGTCAGGAAAATATTGACACTTGGATGGGGGTAAACATCTTAAAACAGTAAACAATCGACACCTAAATGGCACGAAGGGTCCTAATATTGACAAAGAAATGGGGTGAAAGGTCCTAAAATCCCCAAACTAATGGAACCAACGTCTTAGAATCTCAAAACTAGTGGGGTTAAACATTAGGGAGAAGGGGGTCCAGAAAAACGGTCTGTCTCCCCTTAATAACCCTCTGAGGATCTATGACGCACTTCTGTTCCGTTCCCTGGCTATCATTAGTCGATTTTATTCCCATTAGGAAGGCTATTTGGAAGTCACCGGGTTGACTGACATACTCTTTACCTTCTTAAGGGGAGGTATTTAGTTTGTTCACTAGACCTCCATCAACCTTAAAATTACACCCCCTTGAGTCCCTTTCAAGATAAATTTGTAAATTTTTCGGTAGAAAAATGTCCCGGCCGAAGGCCGGTTCCTCTTAAATTACAGGCTCGCTATCGCTCGCCAGGATAAAATCGACACCTAAATGGCACGAAAGGTCTTAATATGGGGTGAAAGTTCTTAAAATCGCTAAACTAATGGGGCAAACATTTTATAATATCAAAAGCAAAGGGGCTAAACATGAGGGAGAAAGGGGTCAAGAAAAAAAAAACTCAAGTGGATATCTCCCCTTAATTCTCACATTTCCTTCCCTAGCAGTCTGAGATCGTCTAATGATAGCCAGAATAAAGTGCCAAAATGCGTCATAAGGGTTAAGGGGAGATTTCCACTTGAGGGATTTTTTTCTTGACCCCTTTCTCCCTCATGTTTAGCCCCATTGCTTTTGAAGTTTTAAGATGTTGGCCCCATTAGTTTGGCGATTTTAAAAAGTTTCACCCCATTTATATCACTTTTAAGACCTTTCGTTCCATTTAGGTGTCGATTTTTTCCTGGCGAGCGACAGCGAGCTTCTAATTTAAGAGGAACCGGCATTCGGCCGGGACATTTTTCTACCGAAAAATTTACAAATTTATCTTGAAAGGGGGTCAAGGGGGTCAAGGGGGTGTAATTTCAAGCTTGATGGAAGTCTAGGAAACACACTAAAAACCTCCCCTTAAAGAGACAGTATATAAAACTCATAATGACATAATTAGCTAGTGAATCTCAGTCGTTAGCATATGTAGCTCAAGAAGTTTCTCAAAATAGTTCGCCAGGTTAACCCTTACAGTACCGGCGACGTGTTTCCAATTTTATTCTAGCTGTATGTAGACGATTCTGCGGAGTGGTCTTGCCACTGGGTCGGTAATCCAAAGGTCCCGGGTTCAAATCCCGATTTATCAATGGGAAGATATTATTGGGATGGAATTTGTGCTGTACCTAGTATCAGTGCATTACCACAAAGCCCACCGAATCGCCAAATAAAATACCCTCATTGTTCCCTGATTAAATAGCACTGTATGAATATTCCCATATCCAAAATATGCTATAGGGTTGCAATGCCTGGTGAGTTATCTGCTCAACAGGTGGCGTTGTGTGTGTGTGTAAGAGTGAGAGTCTGAGTGTAGGGGGTGAGACAGTGAAGCACGGGAACGAGGTGGCTTCAGAGATGGGGTCGCTTCGGGCCATGAGTGAGCACCGTGCCTCATGTGAAGGCAAGATGCCAGGTGCTCGTTGTACTCTACGTGCTTCACATGTCTCACTCCCTAGACTGGAACAAGACCTCACGGGCTTCACTGCTCATTGTACAGCGGTGAATGTTCAGGCTCTCAGCCTATGCCCGAGAGGGAGTAACTTGGAATATAGAAAAAAAAAAAAAAAAAGTTTAGGAAGGCTCTGTGGTAGTTAAAAGGATTAATTGATATTGTCTGCAGCCTGCTAATTGCTAGATGTCCTCCGTCCAAATCTGAACAAAATCGTCTAATAGTTACCAGAATATAATATAAAGGGCGTCACCGGTACTGAATGGGTTAACCCCTTCAGTATCGGTGCTGTCCTTTTAACTTTATGCTGGCTAATATTAGAACATTTTCTTTAGCTAAGAAATGGCCTCCAGCAATGAACAGGCTTACTACAATCTCACTTAACCCTTTTTACTCCCAGAGATCCTTCTTAACCCTTTCACGTATTTATGACGCATAGGATGCCAGATTAGCAATAAGAAATAGAGTTCTCTCACTCTTATAATTACCTCTCCAAAATTAGTTTTCTGCCCACAGCTAACTCAAAGACAACTGCAGAGGTTGAAGTAAGTAAACTAAAGGTTTCTAAAGACCCCTGATGGTAACAAAGGCTATAAAGTATCCCCAATAGGCTCAAAATAGCTTCATATGTCGGAGAGGGTTAAGGGGGATGGCCTTTTTTTTTTTTTTATCTTTCTCTCCTTTTCTCTCTTTCTCTGGCTTGTATCCATTCGGCCTCATGCAGCCATCTGTTTTAAGACTTATTTCTTCTATATTCCAACTACTCCCCCGAGGTCTTTCGATTTCTTCCTGGCGAGCGATAGCGAGCCAGCATTGTATGGAGAAATCTGGCTTCGCCGGAGAAATGTTTCTATCGAAAAATTTACAAATTTAGCTTGCTGTCAAAACAAAAATATATATATGTTGGCTCGCTACCGCTCGCCAGGAATATATTGACATCTGGATGGAAGTAAACGTCTTAAAATAGTAGGCTGAATGGGGCCGAATGGATACAAGCCAAAGAGAGAGGGAGAGAAAGAGAAAATAAGCGAGGTGGGCTCCCTTAAACAGAATGTATTTTTGTATATTTATACTTGATATTGACAGATAACTTGAATTTAAAGGCGATAATAGGGTTGGGTGGTGGCTGATAACTACCGTGGTTGATGGAGGAGCAATAATGGTTTGGTGGTTCTCACAGGTAAGCCACGGTAGCCTTGTCCGTTTCTTAGTAATTAATGTGCGACTTTAACCTCATGACACGGGGACAAGTGGCTTATTTCTACACTTTTGCTAATGCACTATATTGACAAAAATTAGGGGACGGTGTGAAAAAAGCTGTTTCAACATATCATACTGATCCAACTGTTTGTTAATAAGTTATTCCCGAAAAACGATGCCACACAGCCTCTGAAACCCATAGTAGGTGTCGATTTTTTCCTGGCGAGCGATAGCGAGCCTGTAAAATAGTGGCAATCGGCCTCCGGCCAGGACATTTGTCTATATTTTTGTTTACACATTTATCTTGGGGTGTGTGTGTGTGTGTGTGTGTGTGTTTTTTTTTTTTTTTTTTTTTTTCCCCAAGCATGATGGAGGTCTAGGGAGGAAGCTAACAGAACAATAACACAGATAAATAAATAAGCAATAAAACACGCCCATCCCCCCTTAAGCTACACTGCACACTTATTTATAATCAGGAATACTTGAACGCTCCCGCATCGTAACCACGAGTAAGTGAGCATTGACTAATGAAACCCAGTAATTCAGTACGTATGACTTAACCCTTGGAAGATTATGACGCATTTTGACACTTACTAATGGGTATGGGACGATTTTATTCGGTTTAGGAAGGATGTGGGAATTATAAGGGTTAAGACTATCTCAATTAACCCTCTGACTTTCCTTTTCGCTTCTTAATCTGAACCATAGACTACAGTAGATCTGAACTGGACACGACAATGGAACTTTGCAGTAAGGGACCCAACATCGGAGAACGAACCCCAAAGTTCGAACCTCGAAACCCCGAAAATGTGATATTTTTGCGGTTTCGAGGTTCGAACTTGGGGGTTCGTTTTCCGATTTTGGGTCCCTTACTGCAAAGTTTCATTTTCGTGTCAAGTCCAGATCTACTGTAGTCTATTGTATGTCTTAAGGGGAGGTATTTAGTTTGTTCCCTACGTTTTCATCAAGCTTAAAATTACACCCCCTAGACCCCCTTTCAAGATAAATTTCTACATTTTTCGGTAAAAAAATGTCCCGGCCAGAGGCCGGTTGCTCTTAAATTACAGGCTCGCTATCGCTCGCCAGGAAAAAATCGACACCTTAATGGCACGAAAGGTCTTAGAATTGACATAAATGGGGCAAAATGTCTTAAAATGTCAAAACTACTAGGGCAAACGTCTTAAAATCTCAAAAGCAATGGGGCTAAACATGAGGAAAAAACGGGTCCAGAAAAAAATTCCTCAAGTGGAAATCTCCCCTTAACAAAATCGTCGAATAATAGCCAGCAAACTGAAATGAAAACCATAATCGGGTCGTGAAATGTTTAACCCTTTGAGTACCAGCGACGTGTGATATAAATGTATTCTAGCTATATTTAGACGATATTATGCAGCTTAGAAAGGATCTGTGGTAGCTAAAAGGGTTGGTTGCCATAGTTTGAAGCCTTATTATTACTAGAGGTCCTTCCTAAGCTGAATAAAATCGTCCAATAGCTGCCTGAATAGCGTCCCTGGTACTGAATGGGTTAATATACTTCGTCAGTGTATTCAATTGCTCCACCAAATATAATCCAACAATACTTAACTCGAATGCTTGAACACCTCATAATGAATAAAACGAAACAGTGAGCATTTTATGAATCCAAGTAATTTGAATTTAGTGGCTCGACTAGTTTCTCACAATTGTTCGCTAATGTTTCATAATCGTGCCTTCGAAAACTGTTTAAATTGTCCTGCATTCATTAATAACTTCAAGGTCTACAAATGGAAAGTAATATTGATTAGAAGAGGTAGTGTCTAGTTTACTTTATGGCGTATAAATAAAGTAGCATTATTGATTACATGAAGTATAACAAGTCTTAAATGATTTGTGATTGGCAAAAACACCTACCATGTGACATTAGGCCACGCCCACTGATCTGTCAGCCCGTTGGTTAGCCCACTCCCGCTCATTATGTTTACATCTGCTGCGGTGACGGGAGTGCCAAGGAAAACAAAAGCATATTTAGATGTTTTACAGTGTTAATTGTTGTATGTTATACTTAATGATTGGATATTACACCAGTATAGTGTCCATAGGACCGTTTGGGTTGAATTATATTGACAAGGGAACCGTGTATCCTTCACAACGAAGAGAGGTATGTGATTATTACATTATTTTTAGTGGTACAGTACCCTCTATATTTGGTAGAGTTGTATTATCAGGGTCACCCTCGCACCGCACCTGTCTCCTGCTGACCATTTTGTTACCATACACAATGGTTCGGGGTGGGGTTTTTCACTCACATTATTTTTCAGTAACGTGGCATGCTCGTAGGGGTTATGTTAGGTTAAGTTAATGACACTATATGCGTGGCTTAACATTGACGGGCAGGAAGGGGGTCGCCCTCTTGTATAGTCCTTAACCTAACCTAGTACTATTTGGGGTAAACCTGACTTTTTGGACCGACAGCGATTTCAGTAAGTTTTATTTGTTTTTTGTAATTTTTCCTTCAGATATAGTGTTGTTTTATACTGAAGAGGAGCGGAAATGAGTATTTACCCATTATCCAACAATATAACCCCCCCCCCCCCCCCAACTAGTGGGGAGGGCTATGAAGTTCAAGGAAAATGAGGGGTTAAAAGCGTAAAAATACAATAATATAGCGTTTTGTATCAAAACTTGGCTCGGGTTTTAACACACAAAGAGCGGGTGGTAGGGTATTTTACACTGTGCCGCCCAGTGTTTTTTTTTTACCCTAAATAGGGTTGTTTCCATGCTCATTTTCATGCATAAGACCCAGAGCATAAAACAAGTATCTATCCCTGAAAGGGAGTAAACTGAGCTTTCCAATGACACCCGAACCATCCTTGTACGACCACTGGTTCTCTTGCAACGATTGTGCAATACGAGTGCAAAAAACCTAAAATAAGGTAATTTCCGTACATAATTCCCTGTGTAGCGAGTGAGAGGAGGGGGAGGAAAGTAGAATACAGTTCAGTACGTCCACGGTGGTCGTGGGGAGCGGTCATAAGGTTACTACGCTCGTCCCACCGCTCAGCTCTCTCTCTCAGCAACATTACATGCTGAAAATGGCACTCGACAGCTGTCGTGCACCGCCACATAGTCCAAATTTATTTAACTCGACAGATGTCGTGCGCCGTTGGTTAAGGGTTTAATGATTTTCAAAGACCTAAATCCTGATATTTCGAAAACCCGAGCCAAGTTTCGTCAAAAGTTGGCTCGGATTTTGCAAAATTTAATAAACGAAAAAGACAGTCACCTACTTTCGAAAGTTGGCTGGGGTTTTCCCAAATTGCAAACCCATAAAACCCAATTTTGTGAAAACCCGAGCCAACTTTTGACGATAGGTGGCTTGGATTTCACGGGGTGCAGTGGGTAGCCTAATAGTACATGCTGCTATGTCACATTTTTGGCTGTCGTGGAAAATTCATATAGATTTTTGCCAATGTTTTTTTTTTGTTAGCCTCGAGTACTAGGAGCATGAAAAATGTGTTTGACATTTTTTTAGCCTGTTAAAGAAGATCGGTTGGTATCGCCAAAAACGGAAATTTGTTGCCACAAATTGCACAAGTTTCGAACTGTTTGAATCTCTATGGGGGTGTAAAGTGTGATGTACCCTATATTTGTGCATATCAATGCAATGAGTAAAGCAGTATTTTTTTATTATTTTATCATAAGTCAAATTCTGTGAGAAGAAATGATTGTAAAATATGTTTATATAATACTTTTACTTGCCATCAGATTTAGACATTTTTTGGTATTTTTTTATCAAATGACATTTAACCTCTGTTGCAAAAATGAGACACTTTGATTGTTTAAATAAAAGAACAGTTACTATGTTATGTTCCTGAAACAAGTTCATGTCAAGTCTGATACTCAATCAGTATCAGATTCGTCACTAGCTTCGCCCACATCAGCCAAGTTTTTACATCCATCTGGATCACACTTGCACAACTCTGTGCAGGGCATTTGGTTTTTGCGGCAGGATTATCGCCCACTACATTGACTCTTTGTGCATTTACACCGAACCAACTGTAAGATGGAATCTGGAGCCAGAGGTATTCTGCTTAACTTGGGAACGAAATGTCCCGAAGTGTCACTGATGGACCATCCCAATTCAGTTGGTGCTGGAACGGTTGGTTGTGGAATTAAGGCCTGCCTCCAGATTAAGCACTGGTAATGTGCCCGTCGAATGTGCTCATGCAATGATCCTTGTGTTGGGGGCAGCTTCTCGATTCCTTGTTTGGTGTTGAGTCCACGAAAATGAAACCATCTGAGTGCCGCAGCTTGACTAATACCTGCGTTCTTTGGACCGAGTAACTTGCAGATGAATGCTTCACAAAGACCCAGCACTTCACAGGATGGTTCACTCTCCTGTCCCAGACGAGCAAGTGCACCAACAATGTCATCACCACAGTCCATAAACGCCTTCCACCATGAAGTTTTGCTCTTGCCGAATATCCTTCCAGTTGTGTCACACCCGCTTATGGCATGAAATCCCATCAAGGCTTGAGCACATTCCTCACCAAGTGCATTTTGGATAGGCAACAAAGGCAGTACACGTCGATTGGTTCCAGTGCCCATTATCATAGCTGCATCCTCGCCTAAGACTGAGTATTTGCGTCTTCACTTGGATCAGTAGATTCTGGTACATTTGATCTGTTGATATATCGAGCCAATAGCCAAGCAGTGTCCTGCACTGATGAGTCCGCCAAGCAGTCCTGGTGCTGTAGCGGCTCAAACTCCACGTAATGGGGGCTCAATGTTCGCTTTGGAGTCCCTGTTATGGTGCAAGGGCTCAAGGCCACTCCAGTCTTTGGTACATCTTTCAGTGTACTAGAGGCGCCATGAGGTTTCAGATGCAAAGGCTTTGAGATTTTGGCAGCTTCACCATTGTCAACGTGAGTTTGATAGACAGCTGAAGCAAGCGCATGAAACTAATTCTTTCCATCTGCAGTATCTACTTGTGCGTCAATGTTGTTTATTGATGCCCTGAGTGGCTGCCCAACAAAAAGGTTAGGGGGTACATAGACATCTTGGTTGTCCGCCATGTTTTCCTGGACAGCAGCTGCAAGCTGACCAACGCGTTCTGTAGCATGATGATATGATAGTATCAGTATTTGACAATATGTCTATCGTTTTCTTGCTTCTTTTGGCATGATAGAAGTGCAGTGATAGCCCTAAAGTGAGGGGAGTCTCTTTTCTGCTTCGAAATGAGCTTGCACAATACTTAGGTTGGTGCCTGATCTGCCTCTTGGTTTTGTGGCTCTGAATTATCATTTGAGCCAAGTTTGTGCATCTAGAATGTACTTCTTGACTTCGGACTTCTGAAACAACTGCTGTGTCACCCTGAACGATCCATTTCAACAGCCAGATCAACTCATTTGGGATGATATTTTCTTGGTTGCTGATTGAGCCCTCAAACTCCCATGGCTTGGATTGGTCAATAGCTGTGCGGACTATTTTTGCGCATTTGAGTATTGTAGTCATCTCTTCTTTGTCATTCAAAGTTGAAGTTTGCCGTATTGCGGCGTCAGCAACACCGGAAGAATGGATCAAATCTGATTTTGCTGGATTGGCATAACTTGTGAAGGCAACACCGTCAACATGCTGTCGGATCTTTTCCTTCAGGCACTGACGAGAAACTGTATGTGGGAGATTATGCTGATGCATGATTTGTTGATAGTCATTCTGCGCTTCACTGACTGGAATAAATTCTCCAGAAGATGTCCGGTCCTGCAGCTGACTGAAAAAATGTACCTCTGCAGCAATAAACTTTCTGTCATCTTCAATATCTGGAATTTCAGCATCAAATTCCAGTGTTGTTTCCTGCAAGTTGTTAGCTTCTGCCATTCAATGGTCATACATGACTTATGATACAGTAAGTCTCTCGACAAAGCATCTTTCTCATTCAGCAGTTCCGAATAGTTTATTTTCCAGGTTGTGTTGTCACTTTCTTTTACCACAGCTGCTATTTGCTCCCCAATGTTTTCGGTTTGGCACATGTGAGTATTTTCGGCTGTCGCTCTTTGACAGAAGAAACACAATTCTTTTCGCACCTTTGGAATGGACGAACGTGTTACTTTCCGTTGTGATCCTGTATGTGACGTAGATGGAACACTTGGTGTACGACTGCTCGGTGGCCGACCTTTTCGTCTGATCAGTACTGTGGTATCACCCTTCTCGAGGGCTTTGCTGTGGCGGGTCTTGGCTCGCTGTATGTCTGTTTTGTTCGTGGCCTCAGCATAGCATTTCTGGTGCCACACTGCACTGTTAGTTTGAAGATCTTGCGGCTCCAGATTAACCAGACGTTGCGACATAGATATGTATTTTTGTTCTCCATAGTCTGACCTTTCTCTGACACACTCCAGGAAACGAATATAGCTGTCTGGCTTTGGTGTACTGACTGTTTCATTTGTATTTTCTTGACATACGATGCACTGTCTGTAGTTGTTTTCTATCTTGCGTCGCTTGGTTTCCATGTTCTGTGAACAAAGAAAAAACAATTAGAAAAAAAAAAAAAGCAAATGAACAAATTCTCGTAAAATTAGCCGCCATCTTGGATTTAGAGGTCTGTATATGTCCTGTCATTCAAAATATTGAATGCCATGACTTTATTTCATGATACAAACATCTTAGTCATCATTTGTGTTAATAATTAAACAAAATATAATGTATAAAGGGCTTAGAATTTGCACAGATGGGCAAAATATCCATATTTTATGCCGAAAATTCAAGATGGCCGCCATTATTCCAAGATGGCATCCAAAAAAATGTCAAACACGATTTTTGAAGATAATGGGTCATAATCATTAAAGAAAAACACATTGGCAAAAATCTATATGAAATTTCCACGAAATTACATAACAGCATAATTATACTATAATATCTTATGTTTTAAAAATAGTAAAGTTTGAAGAGACATTAGCCTTACCTAACCTAACCTAGTATATGGGTGGGGGCTGCTGCCCCCACACCCCCGCTGTTTTTTTTTTTTTTTTTTAAATTAACCTAACATAACCTAGTATATGGATGGGGGCTGCCGCCCCCACACCCCCGCTGGTTGGGTTAGGCTACTTTAATATTTGTTTTCTTTTTTTGTGCTAGGCTATTAGCCTAACCAAACAACCTTACCTAACCTATCCTAGTACACCCCCGCTGATTGGGTAACTGTGCTTTGTTATTAAAATACAGGGTAACATTCAAGACAGCTAGAGCCGCCTTATTTACCAAGTTTCTTTATATTTTTTCCTAGCAATATAGTGTTTAATTGTTGTTTTTCTTGGTTTGAGTGGAGGATTTGCATTAACTTACCCATTATTAATTAATCTGAAGATACTCCGTCAAATGGCGCCATTTATTGGGTGAATCACACTTTTACAGTAGGTAAGGAAAATTGTGGGGAGGCCATGCACGCTTCCAAATTGTACAAATATTATATTAGATTAACCTAACCTAACCCTAATATAATCTAATATAATATCGTTTTTGTGAGTAACGTTCAAGCCATTTATTGGGTGAATCGCACTCACCGCATCTTTCAAAACAAGAAGAAGAGGACCCCGGTCGAAGGATTCATTGGGTGCAATGCTTTGTTTACGTTCGGGACATTATTTTAGTGTTTTTTTTTTCTCGGTGTAATCGGGTTTTTTCAAGTGTCGATAACGAAATTCCTCCATGCGGACTATAATGAGAAAAATATGGCGAGTCTATTGGTCGCTATTTTCCCTAATAAATTATTTCTAATAGGGCTGCGAAAGAGGTCTTGAATATTATCAAATACAGTATTATGGGACATCCCTTATCCTACTCGTTTTATGGGTTTGCCATTTGGAAAAACCCGAGCCAACTTTCGAAATGAGGTTAGCCTACTGTCTTTTGTAATCTTAAATATCGCAAAAATCCGAGCCAATATAGACGAAAGGTAAATTTAGTAAGATAAAATTGCATACCTTATTGACCTGAAGTACCTGGAGAGGGATCGTCAGGATCCAATAGAGGTGGAGTAGAGTCGTCATCCTCAACTGAAGGTGGAGGGGGGTCGTCAGGGTCGTGTTCGGCGTCTGAGTCTGGAGCAGGTCGAGGAGCCGGTTTATCCGATTGAGGAGGATATAACTTGGCAACCTGCAGCAGAAACTCGTGGAAGGCGTTGTCTGGATGATCGTTGATGAATATGTAGCGGCCAATATATTGTGAGAGATATTTTGCCTTGATCCCAGGCTTCTTTATGAACTCTTTAATATCTCGCCAGAGCCGCTCCACGTGTTGGGTATGGATGTCAGGATTCTCCGGATCAACAAAATTCACGCTGTGGTTGATTTTGAAGTGCAGATATCCTTCCTCATCTAAGGTGTTATAGGCCTTCCAGCAGTCACTATAAATAATAGTGCCAGGTAGAATAAATTTCTTAATAATAGGAACAAGTGTATCTTTATTCCTTGGGCGAGCCTCGCTATGTTCGTAGAGTAGTGGGACCACAAAGCGCTTCTTAGATACCCTCTCTATGCCGCCGAACAGCTAAACGTGGTGCAAAGTAGGTAGTCTGCCCCTGTTATATTTCCGCCTGACAACGAGGGTTTCATCTATCTCAACAGCTATATTGGGTTATTCCTTGGGCGAGCCTCGCTATGTTCGTTGAGTAGTGGG
>JBAKBP010035488.1:0-19473 GCA_037953745.1 Lithodes maja
TCTTTAACTATGACAGCCCCTGTAGGAGAAGACACCTCTTAGCTCTCTGTATTATGAGGGGTATAGGTATATATACCATGCCAATTATTGTGTTGATTTATGTCATTACCATTTTTATTGTTACTTTTGTTGACATACTAACCCTGCATACTGACTGATCTACTAACCTTAGAACAGTAAGGAAACCATCACCTCGCACAATATTTTTCCCTAACCTTTGCATTACATAATCCAGCATGCCTTTTTCTTTCTAGTTCTTCCTTCCACACGTCTTCTACACGCCTCGTCAGACATTACCTTCTCGGACTACAGTTCACATGGCTCTATCCTTTTCCCGTTGCAACCAGGCGGTGTGCCAACTGTGCATGAATAGATGGTGAACTGACCACACAACGGAAGAGCCAATGTCTTGCATCGTGTGTTGCCTCAGGTGTGTGACCAAACCAGTCTGTCACCATGATAATGATAATTGCACTGCCGCCTGATTACGCATGCCCTACTTTATTGATCACTATCTTGTCTGTATTTTTTCTCTCTCTTGGTTCCTCTCCCCTTGTTCACATGTAGCCTACGTGAGTTTTCCAACCTAGCCCAGGTAGCCCGACAACAACAAACCAATTAACTACTTATAAAAGTCAGGCAATTAGCCAGCTGACCCTTCTGGGCGAGCTGCTCTCTCTCCCCCCCCCCCCCCCCCCTCCAGCTCCGTGGACAACAATCCACGACAGGGCCCCCTTGCCACACTTGCTATTGTTTTTATTCTTATGTGCCCGGTGTGTGAACTAACGCTGTTATCTAATCCAGAGCATTGGGAACGAGGGGCCAGATTACCAGACAATGACTCCACAGCCCCTGCACAGCCCCCCCCCCCCACCCCCCCACCCCAGAATGTGAGAGGGACCACTCAGCCCAGGCAACACCTGCCTCCATCATCCTCCACTCCTCCACCATCTTGCCAACTTGAAGAGCCTGTTAGCTCCAGCCCCGGAGGTTATGCATCAACCTCCTCTCCCCCCTCGAAGTGAGCCCCCCTGTGGGGCTGCCCTTAGCAGACCAAGGTTGCCCTGCACTAGACCCAACAAACCAATCAATGACAACAATCACCAGTCCCCGGCCCCCGGCAACACCGGGTCACCCTGCCATATATAAACCCCGAGAGGAGGAGAGCGGCTGAAGTGCAAATATTGCTTTTTTACGAACGGCATCCCGCTCTGCTTGAAGACTGTTTCTACTCGCCAACCAGATTGCTGATAGACGACCGGCACCCCGAAATCTTCAACATCAGTGACTTTGATATATTATTTTTCTGGATCTTTATTAATCGTGGCAACCCGCCGGTTAATATAGAGACCTACGATTAATATATATATCTGCATATATAAGTGATTAAGGATTCATTGTTGGCGCCTCCTCTGCCACTTGAACTCATAACTACTTATATAGAGTGTAATCAGAACTAAGTACTAAGAGCTAATTATTTATGGCCACCCGGAATTTAATATAACTATTGTTACTAGTGTGTTATCTAATATAATAGAAGTATTGAACAGGCGTAATACCCCTACCTTTCAATATTATATTATATTAGACATCTCCTTGTACTTAACTCACAGAGATCTAGGGTAGAAAGATCTGCTGTGTTAGAAGGGTCTATGCAAGACACTCTTCGGAGCACTTAGCAAGAATAGATCCTTGACATACTCCATCTGTGACACCCCGCAGAGTGTGTGACAAAAAGGGTAAAACCACCTGAGTTCATTGAACCTCTCATATGGAACAGCCTTCTCCACGAGTGGCGGACACCTGTACGAGTTTAATGTCTTACCTTTTGGCCTATGTAACGGCCCAGCCACCTTCTCCCACCTCATACAATTTAATACAATATTAAACAGAAACAAAGGAGATGAACCCCCGCAACATATGATATTTAACGGTACACTAACAACAGAACCGAAGCAGATCGCTGAAGGATTCAATGAATACTTCAGTTCGGTAGGAGAAAACTTGAGCCGTAATATTAGGACAGACCCTTCAGACTTTGAAAAATAACTTTCTGACCCAGTGAATTTTTCGTTAAGGTTAGCTCCAGTTTCGGAGAAGGAACTCCATTCGGTTATTACTAATTTAAAAAACTCTTCATGTGGTTATGATGACATACCTGTTCCCATTGTTAAGAAATGTATAAACGAAATTGTTCCTTTTCTTAAACACATAATTAACAGATCCTTCAAATCAGGTATATTTCCTAATTACCTACAAATAACTAAAGTAATTCCAATTTTTAAAAAAAGGTGACAGATCCAACCCCCAAAACTATAGGCCAATTTCCCTACTCACAATATTTAGCAAAATATTTGAAAAAGTTGTCTGCTCCAGACTAACACAATATTTAGATTCCAATGCTCTTCTAACGAAATACCACTTTGGTTTTCGTCCCAGGTCATCAACTGAGTGTGCCATTTACCTGCTCTCTAAAGAAATGTACAAGGTTTTAGACACAAAATCATACCAATTAACTGTCTTTTGTGATCTATCAAAAGCCTTTGACACCATACCCCATAATATTTTAATTGAAAAACTAGAGAAATACGGAATACAAGGCCCACCCCTTAACTGGTTTAAGAGTTAATTAAGTAACCGTAAACAATTTGTATTTTTCAATAACACTTGTTCAGAATACAGGAATATGAAGTATGGTGTCCCACAGGGTTCGGTACTTGGTCCGGTGTTGTTTAATTTGTTTATTAATGATATTATAAATTCAAGCACTAAAATAAAATGTCTACTTTATGCCGATGATACCAATATTTATCTACAGGGTAATAATATTCTCGAATTATCAAACCAAATGAATGAAGAAATTAGCAAAGTTTCTAATTGGATTAAAGCAAACAGTTTAGCGCTCAATCTTGGTAAAACTCATTATTTAGTGACTCATTTTAGCTCGAATCAAATTCCCAATATTGTCATTAAAATCGATGAACACATCATTGAGCAGGTTAAGGAAGCTAAATTTCTTGGTGTTACCATTGACAGCGCAATGACCTGGAAAACACACATACATGACATAAAATTGAAAATATCTAAAAGTAATGGAATAGTTTATAAAACAAGAGATTCGTTCAACATCAACTCACTAAAACAAATGTATTTTGCTTGAATTTATCCTCATATTATTTATTGTGCTACTATCTGGGGAGGAGCCAATAAAACTTATTTAGACGCCATATTTCTAGCTCAGAAAAAGATATTACGAATTATCACCTATTAATCATATAACACTCACACTGGACCTATATATAAAGATCTTGGTTTATTGAAATTAAATTATATTCTTTTTTCACAAGCAGTCCGTTTTGTATATAAAGATCTAAATCAACAATTACTCATGGATGGCAATTTTGCCTTAATGACACACAATTTTAACACACAAGGAGTCGAGGAGTCATTACGACTACCTTACTATAGAACAACACATGGACAACGTAGCCTACATTACAGGGGCCCGAAATTGTGGAACACGTTGAACGAATCTGTTAGACACTCCGAATCTTTATTTGCATTTAAAACTAAAATCAAACAAAGCTTCCTTAACCCGGGAGCTGCGGGAAGACTCTTAAGAGTTCCCCCGGCGGACTGCGGGAAGACTCTCCTGAGTAAGTAAAATTAAAAATCAACTTTTGACATCGAAAAAAAAAAAAAAATTTATTTTTATTTTTGTATTTTTTTATTTTTGTTTGGCCCCTGGGCCATGCAAAATCTCAGTCCTCTACCTCCCCTCCTTCCCCACTTTCCTCCTATCCCTCAGTTATCACCTATTTTCCCTATTATTCCCTTATTCTGAGGTATATTTTCGTGCTAACATTAGCGAGTTGCAAGCAGGGTGTTGTCATCACTGATGGCAATCGAGTGCAAGAGAGAGAGAGAGAGAGTATCGATCGACTGTGTCGCAGTGGCCTTGGGGAAAATTGGCGGGAAGGTAGCTTGCCTCACCCATACATTATACAACTCGCGGGCTATATCTCCGATTTTGACCATCCAAACGCTGTTTTCACTCGTTTTATTGTTGTTTCAGGTTAATACCTTTATAATCAACCCATAATAGGCGCATATGGATAATTATTAATGCTATTAATGGTACAATGAATATTTTAGTGACGGAAACACCTCAAATACGTCAGCACAGGGGGACGTTTTCAATTACCCCCGTGCGCACTTCAGAGGTTAATCAATACTTGTACTTAATTGCAGTCTCTGAAAGCAAAAGTTTTGTTTATATGTATACTTACCTTATCTTTAATATATTTTAGCATACTAAGTAGGTCACATATCAATTGTATGATTTAGTAAGAACCACTACAAATTATTATAGCTTGAATATTGTTTATTACATCTAATAATTGTTAAGCAACTATGTGCTGTTTAGCTTCATATATTTTATTATGCCTATATAGCTAGCTAACATGAACTACTTCTTAGCTAGCTGCACTTGCCACATTAATTACTATATGTATCATAATTCTTATTGTATATGTACCTTTTGGCAATCAAAAAAATATCAATCAATCAATCAATCATGGAGTCCGTATTAAAAGGACTAACCTGGGAGACCTGCCTGGCCTACCTGGACGACGTCATCGTTTACTCTGCAACCTGGTCTGACCACCTCCATCGACTACGACAAGTACTGCACCGCATCAGGGACGCCGGATTAAAACTTAAACCCTCCAAATGCGAAATGGCCAGGAATACCGTAGGATTTTTAGGACACGTAATCTCCGCCGAAGGCATCTCTCCCGACCCCAGGAAACTCTCCGCCATCAAGGAGCAACAGCCTCCCACTACAGTAAAAGGGGTACGCTCCTTCCTAGGGCTAGCCACCTACTACAGACGTTTCGACCCACATTTTGCCAACATCGCCAGACCCCTCCATCAACTCACCCACAAAGGCACAGAGTTCACCTGGACCCCCGAAAGACATTTGGCTTTCGAAACTCTGAAAGAGAAGCTGGTGAAAGCCCCGACTGTCGCTTTCCCAGATTATTCCCAACCCTTCCGCCTGTACACGGACGTGTCTCTGTACGCCATCGGAGCTGTCCTAGCCCAAATCCGGGATGGATCCGAGCACGTAATTGCTTATGCTAGCTCCACCTTAAACACCGCCCAGCAAAACTATGCCGCCACCAAGCGTGAATGCCTCGGAGTAATTTGGGCCTTAAACCATTTCCGATCTTTCGTACTGGGCACCAAATTAGATATCATTACGGACCACCAGAGCTTACAATGGCTTAGAAAATCTGAGACAAACTCAGCACTATTAGTACGTTGGAGAGAAACCCTAGAGGAATATGACTTCGCCATCCACTACCGCCCCGGAAAACTTCACACCAACGCCGATGCACTCTCCCGCCTACCTGTACCTGAGGACATCCCCACCAACCTCGCAGCCCTGTAACGCACGGACCTCATCAACACCTCCATCCGCCCCGACTCCACCCCACCACCACCTACCCTACTTCAATTCTGGCAAAGGAAAATCAGATTCAAATGGATCCCCAAAACAGTTTTCTCTCAATTAACCCGCTGGGGTGATCAGTTAACCACAGACTCTGGACACATCGTCGTCGAACCAACAGTTGCTCAAGAATACATGATTGCAATCCACGAAGGCAACGGTATCCACTTAGGACAGAACAAGATGCTAAAGATTTTTCAAGACCAATACTGGACCATCAACCCCTCCGGAATTGCAAGAAAAGCCACCGAAACTTGCAAGCCATGTGCACTGGGCAAGGATAGGTACCGCACAGCTGGACCCGCCGGCACCCTCTCCGCTCAAAAACCATTCCAAACCCTCTCCCTGGATGTCATGGGACCTTTTCCCGTTAGTCACGGCAAACGATACATCGTCACCTTCGTTGACATCTACTCCAAGTTCCTGATCGCCTGCCCCACTTCCGACCACACAGTAACGACCATCGCCACACTGCTAGCCACCGAAATATTTCCCGTATTCGGAATACCCCTGTCACTCCTATCTGACAACGCCCCCAAATTTAAAGGACAAATTTGGGAAGAGTTCACCAAACTATGTGGCATAAAAATCAAACACTCCTCCCACTACTGGCCCCATGGCAACGCAGTCTGTGAAAGAAGCCACCGCACCATCAACAACCAACTCCGCACCAGGATGATAGCTTTAAACACCTCAGACTGGTCCTCCCAAGTCAAGATGATCCAATGGGGAATGAACACCTGCCCAAAAGAAGATGCCATTTCCCCTCACGAACGAGTATATGGCACAGCCCCCCTCCTACTACCTTTTTATCACCGGGCCACACCATCCACCACACAATTCACCCTTGACCCCTTACAACAGCTAAAGAACACTCTGCACACCGCCCAAATTTGCCAAGACACAAAACACGACGCTGTGGACGACAAAAGCCCCTTCGCCATCCACGACACTGTAATGGTGGCCAAACTACCAGTCATCAACAAACTAGGCCCGCGTTACGTAAGCCCATATACAGTATATATCCCATGTCCCAAACGCCTACCTGATCTCCATCAATTATCACGGAGAAACCCGAACAATGCGCAACCGTTTCATACGCATATACAAGCCTCTAGAAACACCCTCCTCGCCACTCCAACCCGGACCCAACAACGACCTCACCACAACCCCCACCCACCCCTACCCAATAATTCCTACTCCAGCAATACCTTACATACCACCTCCACCCTCCCCTGCCCCGCCACCCAAGCCACACACACACCCCGCCCCTGAAGTTCCGCCAGCACACCTCCCGAACCCCACACCCACAAAATACCAACCCAGGAATCACACCGCCCCCACCCCTACCAGATGCCCCCCCATCAGACACCACGCCCAACGCCACCTCCCCTAACCCACAAGAGAAACCCACCAAGTCATGCGACTACGAACTACGATCCAAAACCTTACCCCAACCACGACTCCCAACCTATCACCGAATTAAGAGACTGATCAAGACAAAAACACAGTCCCACAAAACAAAATCCCTTCCTTCCCTAACACACCCACCACCCATAAAAAAAAACCTCCCCCGACCAATAACCTCCTCCCCTAACTTTTCCTCCCCAGCCTCCCAATCCCCACCAAACTCAACCCCCAACTCCCATCTCACCTCCGCATCTTTAGCATCCCCATCCCCCCCACCAATCCTAAACCAACCACCCCCCCTAACCCCAGGCCTACCACCTCCAAGATGACAACTAACACCACCCCTTTCGAATTACCAACCCGCCATGCCCCGCCAACTTCATCACCTTTTCCCTCTACATTAACCCCCCCCAAACCCCCTAAACCCACCAGATGGCAAATCAACCCACCCCACAAACCCCCAACCACCCCACCCCAACCCCCAATCCCAGACCCACTCACTATAAATCATCCCCCCCCCCCCCCCCCGAGTCTAGTCCTGAGGACCCCAATAGACAAAGCATACGTATACAATCAGGCCGACTAAGTAAACAACCTGAACGATTCTTGTCGATACTCGACACAACCCACACCACCAATATCAAACACGAAAACTACCACCACCAAAACAAACAGACACCACAAACACCAAAAGCCACCAAAAACCTACCACAAAACAAACCAAACACCCAAAACAAACACACCCATGCAGAATAGCTGGAATCACCTGCTCCACCAACCCTCCGGCAATACACCTGAACTTAATTATCCCCTCACCGTTAATCCCCGCTACACCTGCGTCCGCATCTACATATGACCCCCCGCCACCACCACGACAAACCACCACTTGCCTGGCTACCTCCGACACCACCACAACTCTCTCCCGCACCAGCCAAAATTTTCCTACAGCCAACATGTCATCCACCCCCTTCATCCGGAGAATTAAAGTGACCACGGATACCGGACGCCTAGCCAGAATCCGACACACCCACTGTTACGACCGGGCACTCGGGTACACTAGGGCTCTTACACAGGACTCGAGTATGGCTCGCTGCCACAACGGAAACACACGATCCCAACCCCAGAGTACTGCCAGCCGAACAAAAAACGCCACTACCCTCCAGAGTTCTATCTGCTATAACGGGGTATACAAGAACTCGGTACTAGCGTTTCACACAACAGACTAATAACAAGACGGGAGTTATCTAGTCTGGTCAACAATCAAACAAAGAAGAAAGTACTACAACACTAAAGAATAGTGTTGGCCGAAGCCGAAGTAATCCACCCTTGAACTAAGAACTTAAGAAGTCCTCCACCCTCTACTTCGGATCGGCACTATTACGTTACGTTAAACAATAGTCCTCGAGCATCAAGCAAGGAATCTTCTGATAAGTTAGATGCTTCTCGAATACTCATAAGAAGTAAGTATCGGATTTTGAACAGCAATTTAATGAATAACTCACTGGTAATTAAAGGCTTTAAATTGACATAAGAAGAATTATAAGAATAAGCAATAGGATATGGCAAACATTAAGAAGAAGTACTCCGACAATGCACTGGCAATAGCCTACTAAGATTGTGCTCGTGGGCCACTAATCTCTGAAGTAGCTAAGCGTGCCACACATGAAATCAATAGTGCATAAACAATAATATACATAAGGAGAAGCTTCAATACTATGCTGTATCTGCTGGTCGAGCAAAGTCTAGCTGGGATACATAAGGTTAAGAGACAATGGCTGAGCAAGCGGCTCGTAGCCTAGCGAGGTCCTTAAGACTGTGCGGCCAAATTACGTTAATTGACGGGATGCTCTCTTGAGAGATCCAGATCACTAGTATCTGGTTCTCTCCTGGCGATCCTCTCAAAGTCAAGCAAATGAGATAGCACAGTGTTGGGTGGCAGAGGCAAAAGCCCTCACTCGCAACACAGTGCTAAACTCCCACGGTACACAGTCAGAAAGACCACCTAGGCGTTCCACGTCTCCGTTGCAATTGTACTGGTTCAACCGCAACCTAGTACTCATAGGAAATCACAACTCAGAAACCCTATCCCAGTCTAGCATTGCCTAAACCAGCAGAAAACAGGAACATGAATAATCGCACACAGGGAAATGCATATACGAGTGCAACAAACATCAATCAATCCTATTCTAGTTAACCCTTCCAAAAATAGGCTATCTAACAGGCACTTATCTCGTGAGAACTCAAGCGATAATACTTTGGCTGACTAAATCTGCACCAAAGGGGTCATTGGTTAAAAAGGGACGAGAAGAGAAGAAGATAGGCTGTTCAGAGAGTAGAGAAAGTTCACATCAGTCGGAAGAATATGGATAGTTGCAAGGGATATGAGAAGTCGCTCTGCCTGATGAGTTCTGAAGAATGGTGGCAAGAACCTCTCTTTTTATACTCGGCCCTCTAGCGGCATATCTCAAACTACTTAAGGACCGCCCACTGGCAATCATGACGTCATATTCTCTCTCAATCTGGGATCGACAAAGGATTTCCCACGCGCTTGATGAGGGAGGAGGGAGGAGGGAGTGAGGCCTACACACCTCGTGGCGCGCTCACTGGCCGTCGTTACATAACTCTCTCTCTCATCATTATATATAAGTCCCACACACAATACTTATATCTAATGATATAAAATAGAACTCGTTGACTTAGAAGAAAACAAAATACATAATTATAATACTTATAGTACAACGGTTCACATAAACTGAGTTAGGAAACTCTACACAGACTACAGCCAAAGTTCCTGCCCTGACGATCCTAGCGAGAGTGGGGCCTGACTGAGCGTTCTGTACAGCATGCTCATACTCGGCATGCGTCACACCTCCCCCAAGATTTTACTTGCTCAACCCTGAGCTAAAATCTGACACGCAGAACCTCATCAAACCCCTCACACCCAGCGACCGCATGGCACTAAAACAACGCTGAGTTTATCACTAAAACACATCTTATAAAAAAAAATTCACATTTCATAACTCCTCCCAATAATAGCAAAAGACATAATATCATGCTCCCAGAGCGAGCTTACAGCAGCTCAGCCGTTTGATAGTTCGTGGACTACTCAAACTCTATAGGCTATGACAAACTTATACAATTATCTATATTAAAAGAAAGAGTTTTTTTTTTATGATTTTTATATTTTAATATGTTTTTTCCGGCTGCACTATAAGGGCAGCCTATTTTTTCTTCTATACCAAACGCTCAACTCCTGCTTTACGACCCAATACGCTGGGCTACAACCGCGAGCCAACAAGCACCAAGCGCAAAATACTACTCAAACTAAAGCAGGAGGCTACCCGTGTGTCAATCTACCCAGGATCATATACCCTTGAACGACCATCTGCAACCTCGTTGTCACAACCGGCAATATGGCGTATGTCCAGGTTATATACCAATAACCTTAGTGACCACCTGGTCAGCCTCATATTCCGATTGTGAAACTGGTCCAAGATCTTGAGAGGGTGATGATCTGGGTAAACTACAACGACCGGACCATAGGCTGGAACATAGACCTCGAAATGCCCCAGCGCATCATTGTCCTTTTCACTTTCATTCATCAGGTTCTGACACGTTGCTGGTGCATTCTTAAGTCCGTCAGGCATAACATTGCACTGGCAGGTACTTCCGTCCACAACAAAACCACACACCTCTCCAGCACGCTCGTACAAAGGTACCTGCCAGCAAACTTTCACTAAATCCACCCTCGTGATAGGCAATGCAGCCCCGAGGCGGTCTATGGTGTCAACTCTTGATAAGGTATAGGCGTCTGTCAGGGATAATGCATACACACTCTCACAATCAACACACTCACTGATCTTGCCACTTAACACCGGTTGCAAAGTTACAGGCAACGACCACTCACGACATTCCTTATCCCTCAGACCCTTCGTCCACACGTAATCCAGCTCTGCTTGCACCATAGGCTGTCGAGCAGGATTTATACGGTAGGGAATTAAACTGAGCCTTGCACGATCTCCAGCCTGCATGTCGGATTCTACCCCGTACATCAGGCCTGGAGAAGCAACAAACATGCGAAAGTACTGCCATAGCCTAGTAAACAACTGCCTTGCACTGTCTCCATGAACAACATGCCCAGTGCCCTCCCACAACCCAGCCGAGACCGCAGCTTCTAACCTGTAGTCTCCCTCCTTCTCCACCTTCGTCCCTAGAACAGCCAGGTCATGAGAGGGACAATCAGTACCACCTGTGCAGTCACTCCCATAGTTCATTATTGCTAAGGCTTCCCCGCCGATACCGTACATGCGCACCCCCGCATTCCTTGTGATGACATCTGCCTGCGCAGCATCACCGCTTTCAGCGACATGGCCAGATACAGTCGGTCTATGGTAGGGCTGTTGCATTAGACTAGAGCAGCATTGGGAGGCTATGCGACGACCGGGCACTGCGATACCACAGCCGGCCTTACCAATCTGCTCAATGTCCTCCTTTTGACCACCACCCTTGGCAGCCATGGGTCGACCCTGACCTGGCAACCATGCCAAAGCCTCGTCGCCCACCTTGAACCACCGAAACAACGAGGCTAACGGTCTTTCAACAGTCACGTGACCTGCCCGTGGAACATCTTGCACCGCCCGAGTTGTGAGACTCAGGGGCTCGGCACAACCAGTGGGGTATGAACCGAGCTGGTGCTGGAGTGCTGCACACTGCTGCTCAGGCAGGTGCTCTAGCGCTTCCACAGCCACCAGACTCGTGTCCCCCGCCCACGGCTCGGCCGAGACATAACAATCCCTTCTCTTCTCCACCTGTGCCCTACTACCCCCCTCTCCTTCTCCACCTTGGCCGCGGCAGACCAACGCAGGGACAGCAGGATGCTCAGGTGGTTGCCTCACAAACTCCTCCAACAGGTTCACCTGACATGCTTCCCCGTCCTCGTGTTTGATCTCGACAGCACCATTACCACACTTCTGAACTTCCGGATCCTCCAACTGCAGTTTACAAATATCTGAGGGAACCAACCTGTCTAGATGCTTCCGAAGCAACCCAAGTCCTTCCCCAATATCAAACTGAGCAACCCTTTTTTCTCTCCGTGTGCAACGTTGCTGCCCCGGAGTCTCTTCCGGCCCTACCTCCTCACTAGCTGTGACAGGTCCTGGGGCCTCTCCAGACTCTAACATAGGTGCCAATACTGAATCACCCAGGAGAGCCGCCGAGTCAAAACTCTTAAAACCAACTCCAGCTTTAGCCTCCTCCTGTTGATCGTTCCTCTGCTGGTCTGAAGACGGAGGACTAGGCTGTGACACTTTATCTGCCCGAGCTCGGGTGACAACACACGCCATGGGTTGTGTCTGACACCGCTCGACCCACTCTTGCTCTTCCCCACTTACGTCGGCCGGCCTCTCGGCAACGACTAAGGGTAGAACCTCAGAAGCGGGCATTGCAAAGTCGTTGCCGAGAAGAAGGTCGACGCCCTCCACTGGCAGTTTCTCCACAATCCCGACATCCAATTCACGTGCCACACCATCCACCTCCAACTCCAACCGCACCAGCGGGTATGACCGAGTTGCATTAATACCCTGCACCACTACCACCCGAGCCGCATTTATAGGGTAGCCAGTCAAGTTATTCATCAGAGTCTGGGAAGCACCTGTATCACGCAAGACCTCTACTCCATGCTTGCGCCCCGCCCACATCACGCAACCCCGCCCTCTATGGTCGCAAAAAGCATCCTGAGCAGGGTTCGAGCCTCCCAGGTGCTTCTGCATTGGCTGTGCCTCAGCCTCTGACGAACTGCCCCGGGCAAACTCAGAAAACTTCGAAGACACACCAATGTTGCAGGCCAAAGACACAGCTGCTGTAGGTGGTTTGCTAGGACAGACTCTTGCAAAGTGCCCCTTTTCATGACAATGATAACACTCCAACTCCCCTCTGGGCTTCCCTTGGTACTGGGAAGGGCCCGGCCCCTTCTTAAATGGGACGGTGCTAGTCTTGTGGTCAGTCTTGGTATCATAGCTCTTGTACTTGTTTGCATAAGGTATATCACTAACTCGGGGGGGTGGGGCATCACGCCCCTTGTTACCTGCCTCACTACGCTGGGCAGACCCGCACCCACGAATTAGTGATAGCCGGAGGTCAGCCATCTCAGCTGCCTCCTGTAGAGTTTTAGGGTTCTTTTCTTTAATAGTTAAAGTCATATCTGCACCAGTACACTTATAAAACTGCTCGAGCAGAAACAGCTCAGTCAACTGTTCGGCCGTCTCAGCTTTCTCAGAACGTGTCCAGTTAGCAAGTGCATCTTTTAAGTCCCGGGCATGTTCAAGAAAGGTCGCCTCCCTAGTCTTTGTAACACCCCGAAACTTCAATCGATATGTTTCTGGTTGCAACTCGTATGCCCGTAGGACAGCTCTCTTCAATTCTGGGTAGTCAATGCAAGACTCTAAAGGCAGTGCATCATAAGCCTTCAGACCCTTACCCGTAAGTCTTGAGGAGACCAGAGCTGCCCACTTCTCTTCAGGCCAATTATGCTCCCTACACTTCTTCTCAAAACGATTACAAAATTCTGTGACTTCAGTTTCACTAAATGCCGGCACCAATTTGACTAAGTGGGACAAGGACTGTTCTCTTACTTGGCCCTCACGGCCCATCCGAGTCCCTGTCGACTCTGCACGAGTCTTATCTAAATCTATTTGAGCACAATATTTCTCGGAGTCGTACCTAAGCTCAGCCTCGTGCCTCCTAACCTCAGCCTCAATCTCCTTCTCCTGCTTCCTAGCCTCATTCTCCTGCCTCCTAGACTCAGCCTCAATTTTAGCAAGCTCAAGTCTAAATATCATATCTGGAGACAGGCAGGAAGAGGGAGCTGCCACTACTGAAGGAGGGGGGGCAAGAACTGGGGAACCACCATACGCACCGCCCGAGGGCACTCCAATCTTCCAATTCTCATCCCTCTGTGGGAGGGTGCTAACCTCCGGTACTTGAGTGGACGGCACTGTGGGAGTCGAGTGAGAGGGGATCTGGGGAGGAACCCCCCCAAACGCCCTCTCCTCCGAAACCCCATGTCGCCCACGCAACACCCAGGAAATCAGCTCCCCCTTGGACATCCCTCCTACATTGGATAGACCCAAAACCTTGGCTATCAGGTGCAAGCCATAAACATTCACCCCCGTCAGCCTCTCCTCCGTCACATGGTACTGCTTACTCACAAAAAGTCTAGCATCCTCCTCACTAGTTACTAACGGCACCTCCTCAAATGGCATCTCTCGCTCCTCGTCAATACTAGGGCACGACATACTGAAGTTCACAAAAAATTCTCGAGACAAAAGTGTTAAACTCCCTTATGTAAGCACTAATTACTAAATTAACTGGAGTCTCTTAAATGCTCTCCTAATTGCCTTACAAAAAAAAATATTCTTCAATATGCACGCTAAAGTACGAACAAACCAATGTTGTACAACTCTGCAAAAAATTATACTGTTCACAAAATCCTAAGCAAGGTCGCCATTTGTTACGACCGGGCACTCGGGTACATTAGGGCTCTTACACAGGACTCGAGTATGGCTCGCTGCCACAACGGAAACACACGATCCCAACCCCAGAGTACTGCCAGCCGAACAAAAAACGCCACTACCCTCCAGAGTTCTATCTGCTATAACGGGGTATACAAGAACTCGGTACTAGCGTTTCACACAACAGACTAATAACAAGACGGGAGTTATCTAGTCTGGTCAACAATCAAACAAAGAAGAAAGTACTACAACACTAAAGAATAGTGTTGGCCGAAGCCGAAGTAATCCACCCTTGAACTAAGAACTTAAGAAGTCCTCCACCCTCTACTTCGGATCGGCACTATTACGTTACGTTAAACAATAGTCCTCGAGCATCAAGCAAGGAATCTTCTGATAAGTTAGATGCTTCTCGAATACTCATAAGAAGTAAGTATCGGATTTTGAACAGCAATTTAATGAATAACTCACTGGTAATTAAAGGCTTTAAATTGACATAAGAAGAATTATAAGAATAAGCAATAGGATATGGCAAACATTAAGAAGAAGTACTCCGACAATGCACTGGCAATAGCCTACTAAGATTGTGCTCGTGGGCCACTAATCTCTGAAGTAGCTAAGCGTGCCACACATGAAATCAATAGTGCATAAACAATAATATACATAAGGAGAAGCTTCAATACTATGCTGTATCTGCTGGTCGAGCAAAGTCTAGCTGGGATACATAAGGTTAAGAGACAATGGCTGAGCAAGCGGCTCGTAGCCTAGCGAGGTCCTTAAGACTGTGCGGCCAAATTACGTTAATTGACGGGATGCTCTCTTGAGAGAGCCAGATCACTAGTATCTGGTTCTCTCCTGGCGATCCTCTCAAAGTCAAGCAAATGAGATAGCACAGTGTTGGGTGGCAGAGGCAAAAGCCCTCACTCGCAACACAGTGCTAAACTCCCACGGTACACAGTCAGAAAGACCACCTAGGCGTTCCACGTCTCCGTTGCAATTGTACTGGTTCAACCGCAACCTAGTACTCATAGGAAATCACAACTCAGAAACCCTATCCCAGTCTAGCATTGCCTAAACCAGCAGAAAACAGGAACATGAATAATCGCACACATGGAAATGCATATACGAGTGCAACAAACATCAATCAATCCTATTCTAGTTAACCCTTCCAAAAATAGGCTATCTAACAGGCACTTATCTCGTGAGAACTCAAGCGATAATACTTTGGCTGACTAAATCTGCACCAAAGGGGTCATTGGTTAAAAAGGGACGAGAAGAGAAGAAGATAGGCTGTTCAGAGAGTAGAGAAAGTTCACATCAGTCGGAAGAATATGGATAGTTGCAAGGGATATGAGAAGTCGCTCTGCCTGATGAGTTCTGAAGAATGGTGGCAAGAACCTCTCTTTTTTATACTCGGCCCTCTAGCGGCATATCTCAAACTACTTAAGGACCGCCCACTGGCAATCATGACGTCATATTCTCTCTCAATCTGGGATCGACAAAGGATTTCCCACGCGCTTGATGAGGGAGGAGGGAGGAGGGAGGAGGGAGTGAGGCCTACACACCTCGTGGCGCGCTCACTGGCCGTCGTTACATAACTCTCTCTCTCATCATTATATATAAGTCCCACACACAATACTTATATCTAATGATATAAAATAGAACTCGTTGACTTAGAAGAAAACAAAATACATAAGTATAATACTTATAGTACAACGGTTCACATAAACTGAGTTAGGAAACTCTACACAGACTACAGCCAAAGTTCCTGCCCTGACGATCCTAGCGAGAGTGGGGCCTGACTGAGCGTTCTGTACAGCATGCTCATACTCGGCATGCGTCACAGCCTAAAGACTAGGCTAGTTAACATTGAATTGACCAAAATAATATTCTCTCGAAAAATATTTTCTGAGATTGGACACTAAAGTGAATTGGTCTTGTATGGTGGAGACCATAAAGGGGATTTAGAGCCTCTATAACTGGGCTATCTACATGAGACGTAGACATGTAATAGAGCTAAAATCAGCCTAAAGACTAGGCTAGTTAACATTGAATTGACCAAAATAATATTCTCTCGAAAAATATTTTCTGAGATTGGACACTAAAGTGAATTGGTCTTGTATGGTGGAGACCATAAAGGGGATTTAGAGCCTCTATAACTGGGCTATGTACACGAGACGTAGACATGTAATAGAGCTAAAATCACCCTAAAGACTAGGCTAGTTAACATTGAATTGACCAAAATAATATTCTCTCGAAAAATATTTTCTGAGATTGGACACTAAAGAGAATTGGTCTTGTATGGGGGAGACCATAAAGGGGATTTAGAGCCTCTATAACTGGGTTATCTACACGAGACGTAGACATGTAATAGAGCTAAAATCAGCCTAAAGACTAGGCTAGTTAACATTGAATTGACCAAAATAATATTCTCTCGAAAAATATTTTCTGAGATTGGACACTAAAGTGAATTGGTCTTGTATAGGGGAGACCATAAAGGGGATTTAGAGCCTCTATAACTGGGCTATGTACACGAGACGTAGACATGTAATAGAGCTAAAATCACCCTAAAGACTAGGCTAGTTAACATTGAATTGACCAAAATAATATTCTCTCGAAAAATATTTTCTGAGATTGGACACTAAAGTGAATTGGTCTTGTATGGTGGAGACCATAAAGGGGATTTAGAGCCTCTATAACTGGGCTATCTACACGAGACGTAGACATGTAATAGAGCTAAAATCACCCTAAAGACTAGGCTAGTTAACATTGAATTGACCAAAATAATATTCTCTCGAAAAATATTTTCTGAGATTGGACACTAAAGTGAATTGGTCTTGTATGGGGGAGACCATAAAGGGGATTTAGAGCCTCTATAACTGGGCTATGTACACGAGACGTAGACATGTAATAGAGCTAAAATCACCCTAAAGACTAGGCTAGTTAACATTGAATTGACCAAAATAATATTCTCTCGAAAAATATTTTCTGAGATTGGACACTAAAGTGAATTGGTCTTGTATGGTGGAGACCATAAAGGGGATTTAGAGCCTCTATAACTGGGCTATCTACACGAGACGTAGACATGTAATAGAGCTAAAATCACCCTAAAGACTAGGCTAGTTAACATTGAATTGACCAAAATAATATTCTCTCGAAAAATATTTTCTGAGATTGGACACTAAAGTGAATTGGTCTTGTATGGTGGAGACCATAAAGGGGATTTAGAGCCTCTATAACTGGGCTATGTACACGAGATGTAGACATGTAATAGAGCTAAAATCAGCCTAAAGACTAGGCTAGTTAACATTGAATTGACCAAAATAATATTCTCTCGAAAAATATTTTCTGAGATTGGACACTAAAGTGAATTGGTCTTGTATGGTGGAGACCATAAAGGGGATTTAGAGCCTCTATAACTGGGCTATGTACACGAGACGTAGACATGTAATAGAGCTAAAATCACCCTAAAGACTAGGCTAGTTAACATTGAATTGACCAAAATAATTTTCTCTCGAAAAATATTTTCTGAGATTGGACACTAAAGTGAATTGGTCTTGTATGGTGGAGACCATAAAGGGGATTTAGAGCCTCTATAACTGGGCTATGTACACGAGACGTAGACATGTAATAGAGCTAAAATCAGCCTAAAGACTAGGCTAGTTAACATTGAATTGACCAAAATAATATTCTCTCGAAAAATATTTTCTGAGATTGGACACTAAAGTGAATTGGTCTTGTATGGTGGAGACCATAAAGGGGATTTAGAGCCTCTATAACTGGGCTATGTACACGAGACGTAGACATGTAATAGAGCTAAAATCACCCTAAAGACTAGGCTAGTTAACATTGAATTGACCAAAATAATATTCTCTCGAAAAATATTTTCTGAGATTGGACACTAAAGTGAATTGGTCTTGTATGGTGGAGACCATAAAGGGGATTTAGAGCCTCTATAACTGGGCTATGTACACTAGACGTAGACATGTAATAGAGCTAAAATCAGCCTAAAGACTAGGCTAGTTAACATTGAATTGACCAAAATAATATTCTCTCGAAAAATATTTTCTGAGATTGGACACTAAAGTGAATTGGTCTTGTATGGTGGAGACCATAAAGGGGATTTAGAGCCTCTATAACTGGGCTATGTACACGAGACGTAGACATGTAATAGAGCTAAAATCAGCCTAAAGACTAGGCTAGTTAACATTGAATTGACCAAAATAATATTCTCTCGAAAAATATTTTCTGAGATTGGACACTAAAGTGAATTGGTCTTGTATGGTGGAGACCATAAAGGGGATTTAGAGCCTCTATAACTGGGCTATGTACACGAGACGTAGACATGTAATAGAGCTAAAATCACCCTAAAGACTAGGCTAGTTAACATTGAATTGACCAAAATAATATTCTCTCGAAAAATATTTTCAGAGATTGGACACTAAAGTGAATTGGTCTTGTATGGTGGAGACCATAAAGGGGATTTAGAGCCTCTATAACTGGGCTATCTACACGAGACGTAGACATGTAATAGAGCTAAAATCACCCTAAAGAGTAGGCTAGTTAACATTGAATTGACCAAAATAATATTCTCTCGAAAAATATTTTCTGAGATTGGACACTAAAGTGAATTGGTCTTGTATGGTGGAGACCATAAAGGGGATTTAGAGCCTCTATAACTGGGCTATGTACACGAGACGTAGACATGTAATAGAGCTAAAATCACCCTAAAGACTAGGCTAGTTAACATTGAATTGACCAAAATAATATTCTCTCGAAAAATATTTTCTGAGATTGGACACTAAAGTGAATTGGTCTTGTATGGTGGAGACCATAAAGGGGATTTAGAGCCTCTATAACTGGGCTATCTACATGAGACGTAGACATGTAATAGAGCTAAAATCAGCCTAAAGACTAGGCTAGTTAACATTGAATTGACCAAAATAATATTCTCTCGAAAAATATTTTCTGAGATTGGACACTAAAGTGAATTGGTCTTGTATGGTGGAGACCATAAAGGGGATTTAGAGCCTCTATAACTGG
>JBAKBP010035489.1:0-19470 GCA_037953745.1 Lithodes maja
GTCTTGCAACTCAATCCCACCCCTACTCTGTGCAACTCTCCAACCCAAGAGTGAAACGTTACTCTCAAACTTTCTTCTACTCAACATCTGAGCTCTGGAACTCTCTCCCAGAATCAGTCTTTCCCTCTTCCTATGACTTAAATTGCTTCAAACTCCGTGTGTCCAGGCATTTTGGCTCAAACGTCCCTTGATTTTGGCCCTGTCACTCTTTCAACTATGGGGGAGGCACTCGCTATAGGCAGTTATGCCTTTTGCCTCCCTCAATCACATAGAAAAAAAAAAAAAAAAAAAAAACCGTCGGTTATAGGTAGTAATAGGCTGTTTTCACATAACATTAAGCCTAGAGTAGACGCACATTTATTGAGAGTTTGATAGCCTATTATTGCATATAGAACTCTGTAGAGTATTTGTGTTCTTTGTTCACAGGGAATATACTTCAGAGGTTGGAGCTAGCGCTTTCCGTTGTAACATTTATGCCATTACTAGTCCAATGAATAAGAGCCCTGATATATTTGAACCCCAGTCGTAACAGTATATATAAAAAAACGAACACACAAACTAATAGACTTTTTCTATTGCACTAGACATATCGAAAGCCTTCGATAGAGTCTGGCATAAATCTTTAATTTCTAAACTACCCTCCTTCGGTTTCTATCCCTCCATCTGTGCCTTTGTCTCTAATTTCCTTTCCGGCCGTTCCATAGCCGCGGTTGTGGACGGCCATTGTTCACTTCCTCACCCTATAAACTCCGGTGTTCCTCAGGGCTCTGTCCTATCTCCTATTCTCTTTCTAATTTTTATAAATGATCTCCTTAACTGTACCTTAATTCCCATCCATTCATACGCAGACGACTCAACCTTACACTACTCCATTAGTTTTTCAGAACGCCCCAGCCAGCAATTCCTCAACGACAAACGTAATGAAGCCATAGAACTCTTAAATTCTGATCTAAATACTATTTCCAATTGGGGCAGAGAAAACCTTGTTAACTTTAATGCTTCCAAAACCCAATTTCTCCATCTATCTACCCGTCAGGATCTCCCAGCGGACTATCCCTTATTCTTCAACAATACAAAAATCAACCCTTCATCTTCTCTCAATATTCTTGGTGTCTCTTTTTCTTCTGCTCTCATTTGGAAGGACCATATTACCAGTCTTGCTAAGGCAGCCTCCCAGAAGCTGGGTGTGCTCAACCGCCTTAGGGGGTTCTTTTCCCCAGCACAGCTTCTTGCTCTGTGCAGGGGCATAGTGCGCCCTTGTATTGAGTATTGTTCACATGTGTGGGGAGGTTCCTCTCACACCGCTCTCCTAGACAAAGTTGAAAGGAAGGCCTTTCGTATCATTAACTCCCGTCCACTCACCAACTCTCTGCAATCTCTCTCTCTCCGCCGCAATGTTGCATCTCTCTCGCTATTCTATCGCTACTATAATAATCAGTGTTCCTCAGAGCTATCCCAGTGCATACCACCTCCTTTACGTAGGGCACGTGGTACCCGTCTTGCAACTCAATCCCACCCCTACTCTGTGCAACTCTCCAACCCAAGAGTGAAACGTTACTCTCAAACTTTCTTCTACTCAACAGCTGAGCTCTGGAACTCTCTCCCAGAATCAGTCTTTCCCTCTTCCTATGACTTAAATTGCTTCAAACTCCGTGTGTCCAGGCATTTTGGCTCGAACGTCCCTTGATTTTGGCCCTGTCACTCTTTCAACTATGGGGGAGGCACTCGCTATAGGCAGTAATGCCTTTTGCCTCCCTCAATCACATAGAAAAAAAAAAAAAAAAAGACATACACAAATCAATTAAGTTGCAGATACCAGATATATTCAACATTATAACTACGTATACACCATCAATATTAATGATTATAGGTTTAACTGTTTAAGGAACATGACGCGTTTTAGCAGTTTCTTCTGACAATCATTAGACGATTTTATACAGCTTAGGAAAAACTCTAATAATCAAAGGGGTAAAGTCGATCTCAAGTAACCCCTTCTATACCGACGACGTCGTTTAAATTTCATCCTAGCTATATTTAGACGATTTTGTGCAGCTTAAGAAGGATATGTGGTAGTAAAAGGGGTTAAGTAAGATATTTGGAAGCCTGGTAATTGCTAGAGTCCTTTGTTAACTGAATAGCATCGTCTAATAGTAGCCAGACTATAATTTAAAAAGACGTTCTCGGTACAGAAGGGGTTAAGCTTTTGATTCACGCAGATCCCTCCGTTATTTAAGGGGGGTCACCGTTTTTTTTTATCTTTATCTCCTTTTCTCTCTTTCCCTGGCTTGTATCCATTCGGCCCCATTCATCCAACTTTTTTTAAGACGTTTATCCCCATCTATGTGTCGATATCTTACTGGCGAGCGATAGCGAGGCAGCATTGTATGGAGAAATCCGGCTTCGCCGGAGACATTTTTCTATCGAATAACGTACAAATTTAGCTAGCTGTCAAAACCAAAATATTTATATGCTGGCTCGCTACCGCTCGCCAGGAAAATATTGACACCTGGAGGGGGTAAACGTCTTAGGCTGAATGGGGCCGAATGGATACAAGCCAAAGAGAGAGGGAGAAAAAGAGAACAAAAGCGAGGTGGGCTCCCTTAGAAAATAGTCTAGTAACAGCCAGAATAAGCTGTCAAAACGCGTCATAATTCTCAAGGGGTTAAATAAGACATAGAAAAGGCTAATTCAATATTGGCTCTGTAAATATATATAATGGGAGATGTTACCAATCTCTGCCAGGTTAGCTTGAATACAATTTAACGTTTTTTACAACATTCATTCAATTTCATCACATTTACTCATAATCACTTCTACTGATATCAACGGTCAATATCATGTATTGTACCGTGTATTGTATTGTACATGTATTACCGTGAGTTCTAAAATAACAAATTTAAAGGTTTTCTATGCAAACGCTCGCAGCATAGCTAGTGTTTACAGAAAATTATGATGTGATTGGCATAACAGAATCTTGGCTCAATACAGAAGATAGAGACTTTTTAGCAGAGTATTCACTTCCCGGTTATGTAATGTTTGAGAAATGCCGAATAAATCGAAATGGAGGTGGCGTTTTACTATATATATATCAAAGAAAGTCTTAACCCTACCCTCTTGTCAAAACCTCAAATTATGAACGTCAACACATCTTTTGTGCTAATAAAGAATTATAAAGGTACAACAATAATACTTGCGTTAATATACAGACCTACAGCTCAATCAGTGCAAACTGACCGAGAAATTTACGAACAAATTGCAGATGTAAGTAACTCACAAGATACCGTAATTTTTGGCGACTTTAATTTACCTGTGACCAAGTGGGGCGATACTCTTACTTCACACTCCGGACATGACTTGTATACGAACTTGCAAGAGAGTTCGCTTTATCAATTTGTTCGAACACCGACCCGTGGTAATAACGTTCTTGACATTGTACTTGCAACAAAAGAAGAATTAATAGAGAATTTGAATGTTGGTGATGAATTCAGTAACAGCGACCATCGTACGATAATTTTCACTTTAAACTTTACTAGTAACGAACCAAATAGTAGCATCGAAAAAGTCCCTAATTTCAAGAAAGCAAACTTTCATAAACTTAGAGCTATGTTTAAAGAAACTGACTGGAGCTTTTTAATTAACAATAACGATATAAATACATCTTGAAAGTTATTCGAAACTACTTACCTAAAAGCAGTGCAAGACTGCATACCATCGAAAATACGACGTCCAGGCCATAATAATAAGCCCAAATGGTGGAATAAAGATATTTCAAACTGCCTGCTTGCTAACAAATTTGCTAATGATAGATTAAAATCCTCACAAAATGACGAAGAACGGGTGAAATTTGTAGAGCTACGACGCAAAGCCAAAAACTTAATTAAGCAAATTAAAAAGACCCTGAAGTTACATATTGCGAATCAAAGTAAAACAAACCCGAAAAAATGCTATAGTTATATCAGAAAGAAAAAAGTAGTTAGCCTACTTCAACTGTTGGACCGTTAGTCGATGAAAATGGAGAATACACCAAAGACGAAGTACAAATGAGTAATGCCCTCAATACCTTCTTTGCATCAGTTTTTACAACAGAAGACCTCAGTGATATCCCTACACCATCGCCAATTCAGATTGATAATTCAGATGTTCTAAGCAATATCACCATTACAGAGAGAGAAGTATTGAATTGTTTAGATAAACTCAAGGTAAATAAAACGCCTGGACCTGATACAATCTCGCCTAGAGCTCTAAAGGAAGCTAAGGATGAGCTCTCCAAACCACTGACATTGCTATTCAATAAATCCTTACAGTCTGGAACTATGCCTGATCAGTGGAAGATAGGCAACGTAACACCGATATTCAAAAAAGGCAGCAAATCCCTACCCAGTAACTATCGTCCAATTAGCTTAACCTCAGTGGTATGTAAAATGCTAGAAACGGTCATAAGAGACAGACTCGTAAATTACTTAGAGGAAAATAACATACTTAAAGATACTCAACACGGCTTTCGTAAAAAACGTTCCTGTTTAACAAACCTTTTAGACTTCTTCCACGATATCCTCAACCTCTACGATGAGAGTAAAGCTGTAGATATTATATACCTTGATTTTCAAAAGGCCTTTGACAAAGTTCCCCACAAACGTTTACTGCTAAAACTAAAAGCGCATGGAATACAAGACGGTGTGTTGAAATCGATAGAAAATTGGCTCAGCAACAGAAAGCAAAGAGTAGTCATAAACGGAAAGGCATCTAAATGGACCAATGTAAGTAGCGGGATACCCCAGGGATCGGTACTAGGACCAATTATCTTTCTAATTTACATCAACAACATAGATGAGGGTCTCACCTGTACAATCTCAAAATTTGCTGACGATACAAAAATTGTAAATAGCGTACTCTCAAAAGAACAAGTTGACGATATGCAACACAATCTAGATAAATTGTCACATTGGGCCCAAATTTGGCAAATGAGTTTCAATGCGGATAAATGTAAAGTACTACATATCGGATACCTAAATGAGAAAACAAACTATTCGATGAATGGCACTCAGCTTAAGAATGTAAACAGAGAAACCGATCTGGGAGTAACAATATCGAGTAACCTAAAACCGAGTCAACAATGTTCAGAAGTTGTTAAGAAGGCAAACAAAGTAATTGGCTTTATAGGGAGGTCATTTGAGCATAAATCCAAAGACGTTATCCTAACCCTTTACAATTCCTTAGTCCGCCCTCTTCTGGAATACTGCGTTCAATCCTGGTGCCCTTATTACCAAAAAGACATAAACAAGCTAGAACGAGTTCAATGTAGAGTTACCAAAATGATACCTAGCCTAAAGAACAAACCATACGAAGAGCGTCTTAGAGAATTAAATCTATTTCCTTTAACCCAGCGCAGATTAAGAGGTGACTTAATTCAAGTGTTCAAAATCATCAAAGGCATCGACAATATGAACTGTAGTAAGTACTTCACTATCGACCAATCTAATTACACGCGGGGAAACGTTTGCAAAATTATTGGTAAATCTTTTAACTCACACGAATCTAAAAATTTCTTCTTCAATCGAGTTGTCAACTTGTGGAATGGGCTTCCCCGAGACGTTATAGAGTGCAGCACCGTTGATTCATTTAAACTCCGCCTAGACAAATATCTCACATCAAACCCGCGACTGACTGCGTTTGTAAATGAATAACTTTATTTTATCCTCCCCTCAGTTACTAACCCATATGTCCCATACTAACTTCCTAGTCCTGCCACGGACATTAGTTCCAGGGCAGTAGTTCCCTTTCCAATGTTCCCTTACCCACTCTAAACCACTGTTTGGACACTTGATCCTCAGTGTTTTGGAGGACAAGTAGCCTAGAAGGGTCACTAGATCTGTTGTTGCTTGATGTCCTTTGTACTCCTTTATATCATAGACATAGATCATTAATTTGTTATATTTAAATTCGCACCCAAAAATCTCTAAATCAATTAATTCTGAACTCCACATTCACCAGTGGACATTTGAACATTCAATCAAATCCAATATATTAATCGTTGAAACCAATTTCTACTCACATTTTTTGACAAAATATGTTCAATTAATTTTCCGTATATACTGTATATATATATATATATATATATATATATAATGAACTTTTTATTAACTCACACTAGATTTCAAGTGCCTTTGTTTTTGTCTATGTGTATGAGGGAGACAAAAGGCAAAACTGACTGTGACAAGTGCCTCCCCCAGAGTTGAAAGAGTGGCAGGGCCAAAATCAAGGAATGTTCGAGCCAAAATGTCTGGAGGGCATCCTGAGGCGAATCATGAGGGCCGTTCCATTGCTTTAACCCCTACCCCCATCGCCGAGACCAGAACGACACAACCATCATCTAGAACCAGTATATCGACGTGTCCCTATTCCCTGTGCCTCTTCTAGGACAAGGAGCACCTAGGATGTGGATAGGCATCAAGGCCAGATAGGGGAAGTTATCTCAACCTCCCCTCCTGAGAACTGGATGCATCCTGGCTCCAAAGGTGCTCCCTGGCCCGACCTAACTACTTGAAAACTGCTAATCCCGATCAAGTACAGACCTAGATACTTCCCCGCTCTAGAACCTAGAATGTTTCCCGGCTTCTTGGTATCTTGTTAATAATTATAAGCTATTACTACGATTTAAGAGACGCCTGGTAACAGACGAGACCTTGGCTCTTCCCTTGGCTATGAATTCCCCCACATAATTGAGTCTACTAGGAGTTAATTGTTCATTTATTACGTCTCTCAGAGTATGCGTTAGTTATCTATATACTGTATACTGTATATATATATATATATATATATATATATATATATACAGTATATATACTGTATATCCTTGTGTGTCCTATTGATACTTATACTTGCATTTTACCTTGAGATTTATATTGATCTTTATTAAAGGTCATTGCTCACTGACACGAAAGCCCCTCCAGGCGAGTTCCCGACTCGAAATTTCAGCCTGATACGGCGAATCGGCAATATAATCATGGATTTCGGGAATCAGCCATGGGTGACTCTCACGGTCCAAGCGACGTATCGGGGGTCGATACGAGATTTTGAGCTGTTCAAAAATTTGTGGGAATCCCCAGGCAACTGTAAAAAGTCATCTGAGTCTGGTCTCCATCACGAACTCGCCGTATCACAATCGTGTGGTCCGTATCTAAGACGTATGGTCCGTATCAAAGCCGGATGGCCCGTATCAACATCGTCTGGTGCGTAAGCCTGCCGTGCGGACTGTATCTCTTTCGTGCGGAAAATTGGCAACGGTCGAGTTGGCAACCGCGCGTCTAGCCTCAATTCGGTTGCACGTCTCACGGCGTCGATACGATTCTTCTGAGTTGTATCGCAGTCTTTTGGGTCGTATCTCTTCCGTGGACTAGTCGTGTACCCTTCGCACGATTTTTCCTATCTTCTTTGTAGCATTCGTTTCTCCACCGTATCGGCATCGCTAGAGCCTTATCAAGTCATGCGGAAGAGATATGGTAGAGATACGACTCTAACGATGCCAGCCATTTTCGCTGTGATCTCTAGTAAATTCGGCAAGACACAGGATTTGTATGTGTCGTGGGTGTTCGTGCCAGTCTTGAAGGGTCAGTGTGCAACTACCTTTATAGTCAGGTTCGCCGTGTACCTGAAATGTGGTCCCGTGGGAATTGCGTGCCAAAAGCGATATTATTGTTTAAATGGCATCTATAGGGTCTTAGTAGACAGAAAAACTTGGGTGGCAATTTTACTTTTGAGAATTTGGGTTTTTGTGGGGGCTTAACCCTTAACCTAACAAGTGCGCATGGGGGTAATTGGAAACGTCCCCCTGTGCTGACGTATTTGAGGTGTTTCCGTCACTAAAATATTCATTGTACCATTAATAGCATTAATACTTATCCATATGCGCCTATTATGGGTTGATTATAAAGGTATTAACCTGAAACAACAATAAAACGAGTGAAAACAGCGTTTTGATGGTCAAAATCGGAGATATAGCCCGCGAGTTGTATAATGTATGGGTGAGGCAACCTGCTTTCCCGCCAATTTCCCCCAAGGCCACTGAGACACAGTCGATCGATACTCTCTCTCTCTCTCTTGCACTCGCTTGCCATCAGTGATGACAACACCCTGCTTGCAACTCGCTAATGTTAGCACGAAAATATACCTCAGAATAAGGGAATAACAGGGAAAATAGGTGATAACTGAAGGAGAGGAGGAAAGTGGGGAAGGAGGGGAGGTAGAGGACTGAGATTTTGCATGGCCCAGGGGCCAAAAAAAAATAAATAAATAAATAAATAAAAATAAAAAAAAAAATAAAAATTCGATGTCAAAAGTTGATTTTTTGTTTTACTTACTCTTAAAAGTCTCCCCGCAGTCCGCCGGGGGAACTCTTAAGAGTCTCGCCGCAGTTCCCGGGTTAAAGAGCGGGGGCGGACTTAAGTCTGCCTCCAATTTGCAGCAAGTTAGGAGCATTATTAAGGCTTTTAAAAGGTTAAAATCAAGTGCAAATGGCCGAGACTGCAGCAGGCCACACGTCCGACACCCAGGGCTTCCCGCCGCCCACTGACTCTCGCTCCCTCTGTACTTGAGAGGCCGGCAGTGTAGCCAGTAGTGAGCGTAGCTGGAAAAAATATGCCCCTATATGCTAAATTCCCATGTTAGTGGTACCACTGTATGAGAACGACGAGTGCTACGTAGCTCGTTCTGGTCTCATTTTGAAGCTTTTAGTTTTTTGCTGAATACATTTCTTTTCATGCAGATACTTGATTGATCATTCAGGAGGGCCTGCATATGCCCAAATAACCCCAAAGCCCCCCGCTAGACAAGGGTTTAAGGGGGGTACCGTCATTTCGCAGTTTATCGCCCGAAATGAAAGCGCTAATATTGTTATAACTATTTTTATCTCTTAAAATATTAATAGGAAAATTATGAAACAAATCAGGTGTCTTCCTCATATCATCATTCATTTATGTACCAAATATTTAGTTGATATCTGGAATTGATAATTGTTTATTTATTTCCAGATATGCACTTATGAAGAAGTTCACCCGTTTCGAAGCGAGGCCTGTTGAGATTCAACTATAATGGACGTGACAATGAACTCGCTCACCTGCATCATTTGCGATAAAGGTAAGCGGAAGGGCTACACCTTTGTACAGAATGTTACATCAGAGTCTATTGGTAACATAAAGAACTTTGCCGAGAAGTGAGCACAGTATGGAGAAACGCAGTATGCACCTCTGGCTGAAAATCTGTCAAAGTTGTCTGCATCTGATACGGAAAACATCCATTACCACAAAGAATGTTACAAACTCGTAGTGCACAAAGGCATGCTGGAGAGAGCCGAAAAGAGATTTTGTGAAACATCATCTGGTGAATCACAAATGCGACCAGCTAAACTCGGACGTCCATCCTTGGCACATGATGAGGATTCTGTCAGACGTGTTCGCAGGTGTCGCCCAATGGAGCCAAAGACCAAGTCCTGTGCGTTTCTCTGTGACAATCCGACAGATGGAGAGTTGCATCTTGTCCTGACAGATACGATGGGGACCCGGTTTCTGGATATAAAAGCGAACACACGTGACGACAAAGTCCGAGCAAACCTGTCACTGTTGCAGGAAGTTGGTGATGCCGCTGCATATGAAATGTGGTATCACAGAGATTGCTTACGAAATGTTGAACACCAATGCTATTCCTTCAGATTTGATTGTATTGGGGTCGATGATAATATCACCAAGCATATGTGTGACATTGAAATTGTAAATGCAGTCAAATGTTCGCTCTCGTCTGGTGCTGTTCTAAGTATGAATGATGTTAATGATGAGTATCTGTCAACTTTGACTGAACATGATGTTAGTGTGGATAGCTCCGACTTCAAACGCCACCTAAAAAGTTTGATAACAGAAAATATCAGTACTGCTGAATTTGTCAGGCCCCATCGACTCAATGAAAGTGAACATATCATCAGTAGTAAAACCCTTTCAGTTGCTGTTGATAAAGTAGTACCCCAAGATTCAGAGGAAACACTTAGCGACATTGTTGGAGTTGCTAAGTTGCTTCGTGATGAGTTGTTGAATTGCAAAGATAAGTGGCACTTCACTGGTAGCATGTCATTTGAAAATCCACCAATGGTAGCTTTCTTTCTGAAGCAGCTACTCTTTGGTACAAATGCACACTCTGTTTCTGGTAAGCGGGATGGAGCCATAAAGAACACCGTCAGCATTGTATCACAAATACTTGTGCAAAATGTGAAGAGCGCCAAGCAAGTTCGCCATAAGCCGAAGCAGATGTTGGATTTGTGTCACACACAGAGACACCGCTGAACATTGGCTTGGCACTCTCTGTATACAACAAAGTACGCAGCAAACGGCTTGTCAACTTCCTGTCAGACCTACATCTTGGAACCAGCTTCAGCAGTGTCCTCAACATCGAAAAGAGAGTGGAGTGTGGAGTGGTCGAGAGAATGAAATCCACGGGTGGCTATTGCATACCGACATTTGTCAAGAAGGGCAAGTCCGTCTTCTTTGCCATAGACAACATCGACTTCCTGGAAGACACGTGCGATGGACAGAATACATTGCACGGAACAGTGGTCGTCATGACTCAAGAAGACACAGATGAAGGTGAAGCAGTGAGCCAGCCGCTCATAATACCGGACAAAGTAACACCTGTAAAGCAGGATGTAGTGTACCTTGAAGACCCACGGATCATCCCCAAAGCTACCAAGTTTGATACCTACAAGATCAACGCGAACTCTGGACTTCTGAAGAGATACGCCACAATGGACCGCTCTTGGATGCTTGCTTGGCATCTAGGCAACAACACTGTCCAATGTAACAGTGAAGATGTCACAATCAACGCCAACACAAGCTTTGACGACCATACAGCAGAAGGTACTTTGACAGAAGACCTTGATCCGGTTGTGGAAGAAGACACCAATGAGGACACGACATTGCCAAAGACGAGTGACCTCCAACAAGGATCTCGGCTGACCAGTAGGCTGAACAAACATCCACCTCGGCAGTCTCTCATGCCTACTTGGTCTGTTACAAATTCCTTATTTCTGCAACTCAAAGATTGCAAGTCAACAAAAACACACAGTGAAGTTGTTGCACCAATCTTTCGACAGGCTCCAACGGATTACGCGACACTATATACCGTCCTTTCACTGACACAGAATATATCTGCTGTTGTGATGGGTCCTGACAGAAAAACTGTTATCACTCTAGACCATGATCTCTATGAGAGAGCAGTGAAGATCCAAGAATCAGAGGGGAACATCAATTGGGTTCTACGTGCAGGGGAGCTCCACATATGTTTTGCAGCCCTGCATGCACTAGGAAAGTACATCAAAGGCAGCGGTCTTGACACGGTCGCCATAGAAAATGGCATCTATTCTCCAACAACGCTGCGTCACATCTATGGTGGGAAAGCATTCACGCGGGGTATCGAGTACCACACAGTAAATGCCTTGGCATGCTACGTCATGAAGTACGAGCAGCTTGATGCTGATGACACCTCAGTCATTGCAGAACAGTGCCAACAGCTCCGAGAAGGTCTGCACAGTCGAAAGAAAGAAAGCACCACAGTCTTTGACAACATAATTATGTGCAAGCTACACTGAGAGTATCGAAGAGAAGATGACAACATCAAATGATGGAGAAGTTGGTAAATTCCTCATGAATTGTGTGCATCAAGTCGAGTGCCTACTACACTTACTCCGAGTGTGTAGACAAGGTGACTGGGAAGAATATTTGGCTGCCCTTGACAATCAGGTCAAGTATTTCTTTGCTCACGACCACCTGTACAAGTATGCCAGACTGATGCCATTTCATTTGGCTCAAATGAATGCACTGAAGACAGACAACCCTGACACATGGAGTGCACTTAAAGATGGTGACTTCTGTGTCAAGAAGACAGGAACACCGTTCTGCAACCTGTTTGTGTATCAAACCCTCGAACAAGAAATCCGAAGACTCAAGGTAGTGGGAGGGATCACAGGAATCACGCAAAATGTGTCTGCACTGACTCGCTTCCTGCTGACAGCACCAGAGTTGACCCGTATTGTCAGTGCTTTCCGACACCACTACACTTTGACCACTGATGCAACTCAACAAGAACATTATCAACTATCAGGAACAATAGCCCAGCGGTTCGCTGCAAATGTGGATAAAATGAAACGTGGCCTTGAACAACATTAAGAAACTAACCCATTCGCCACTGACAAGCAGTTGGTGAACATTGGGTCGATGATGGCTGTACCCGAAAGTGCGAAAAGCGATATCCTGGACAGAGACTTGAAAGGGACGAATCGATATGAACAGTTTGTGGCTGACAGACTTGTAGATGCTTCTCTCGTTTCTCTATGGGACAGAATTGAGAAGATGAAGCTGAAGACACACAGCACTTGTGTGAAGAAGACAAGCTATGGAGTTGGAAACAAAGTTGTGAAGCTTCGTGAAGATCGCCAGTTACTAGCTCGCTTCCTAGTAATTCAACAGTCTCGACCAGAACTAGTAGACAAATTGGGAGACACAATCGGAAACTTTGAAATGGCGGTCACACCTCGTTCCCTCTTTGCAACAGATGGGACACTGCTGATCCCGAGTGACAAGAGCTCGTTCATGAAGGAAATTGAGTCATATACACCACCAGTAACTGGATCAGACAACACTACACCACGCATCCAAGAGGTACCAACTGAAATCGTTGCTCTCACCAACGATGAGGGAATGGAGGGTACCACAGAGGGCGTCGAAGAACACCCAGAATCCATCGAGGATTATGTCGGTCCGCACCCAACAAATTTTTTCTGTTGGGGTTGATGGAATCCAGGTTCGCCAGAGAAAGGGTCATCATCATTGATGGACAAGCGGTCGTACAGGGTATGAAGAAGCTTCCAGGGATGCACACAATTAGTGACCTGGCTGATGCATTTGTCAAGAGAATCGACAACATGATGAATTGGTACAGTAAAGGACGAATCATATTCGACCACTATATAACGGGATCTATGAAAGAAAAAACACGTTCCAAGCGAGCAGGCTCAGCACAACCAGTGAAGTTCATAATACAAGACGCGATGAACATACGCAATGTTCCTATGAAGCTTCTGCTATCTCATGTAGACACCAAGTCCCAGCTCACAAAATTTCTTGGGAAACGATTGCTGAAGCATTTCTCTGGGAGTAACAAAGGGCTTGTTGTTGTGTATTGGTCATCAGCATACACCAATGCAAACAACATCATCAGTCAGAATATGTCCACTCACAATCACAAGGAAGCTGACACACAGATCCCGCTTCATGTCATCGATGCAGCAAGACAAGGAACGTCAACGCGAGACATGTATGTGTGGTCCCCAGGCACAGATGTGTTAGATCTTGCCAACCACACCATCCCAGGACAATTGAAGATGTTAACTGGCAGAGGGAAGTTCTTCCGGACAATTGACATCAAAGAGAGGTGCACTGCAATTGGAACGGAGAAGTCAAAGGCTTTGATAGGACTGCACAACTTCACTGGCGTGGATTGGGGTGGAAAGTTCGTCAGTATATCGAAGAAAGCGTGGATAACCAAGTTCCTGCAACTACCTTCGAGCAGCAAGATTATCAAGACTTTCCAGATCTTTGGATGTCCAGTGTGACGTCTACCAGCGTTGGCAGAATCGCCTCTCGTTAGCCGCTAGCGCTCGCCAGGGACATCGAAATGGGCTACAGTTATCAGAGAATGTTGTTCTTTCTTTCCTAGTAACCACATTGTCACAGACTGTCCAGTGGTGGTCTTTGTTTTCGTCTGTGACAACGGGAAGTATTTTATATCATTGATAGAATATAAGATGAATTGTGTGAAGTTGTAAGGAGAGAGAGAGAGAGCGGGCAGCGTGGTGGTAACATGTGCGTGTGTATGTATGTGCTGGCTCCCTCGCTCGGAGGAATCCTCCCTCGCGCGGGCTTTCCCACGCCCTTGATTGGCTGGCGGATCCTGGCGCGTCCTAAGGACACCTGCTGCCTTGTGACGTCTCGGCCCGTGATTGGCCGACCATCGCGCCTTTGCGGGCTCCTGTGTAACTAACCTCCTCCATGAGGGTTCCCAGGAGCTGTCCTCGTCAGGACAGGCTTGGCGCGCGTGCTTCTAACATCCCTTGCATACTCTCTCCCGATCACCCCCTTTATCACTGTTTCTCTCACTCGATTCACTCTTTCCATACTCTAACCTTTATTAACTGCACAACACTCCCCTTGGGTTCTGCATACGGTTTTCATAGCCGGCACATTGTATTGCATGCGCCGTCCTCAGAGATATTTACATGTACTTAGAATTGGTTTGAGGGTTCTTAGTTAGTATAGGTTAAAAACTCTGTGTGTCTCCATTATTGATTTAGTGTTTCTGCTCTTTTATTTAATGCTAGACTGGGATAGGGTAACTGTAGTCGTTGTCTCCGATGTGTGTACGGTTTGCTTATACCTACACGACTTCGACTGGTCCTGTGGTAGCCTGGGTTGTCTTTTCGGTTGCATCCTTTGCGAGTGCAGCATTGTGTGACTGACGGTTTTGGCCTGTACCAGTTCCACACTTTGCTGGCTCTTTGCTTGTCTTTAGAGGGTCGCCAGGATAGAACCAGATACTTGTGATCTGGATCTATCAAGAGATCACCCTCGTCAATTAACGTAACTTAAAGGATGCAGTCTTAAGGACATCGCTAGGCTACGAGCCTGTCTTGCTCAATCCCAGTTCCTTACCTAGAGTATCCCAGCTAGACATTATTAATCGAGTAGACACTTGTTAGTATTTAATATAAGCTCTTTGATATGTGCGCATTATTATTCACAGCATTTATTAGTCTAGGTTGTTGCTGAGCCGCGCAACCATAGCAGACTGTTTAGTTGATGAGGAAGTACTTCTTTTAGTGTCGAGCATTGCTACCGTTGCGCATTTATAGTATTCTCGTGTCAGTTAACATTATATGTCCTATCTTTTAGTGTATTCGATTTACACGTGTGGTGTCCTGCCTCCTGCCTTTATTTAGTTCTAAGTTTAAGATACGAGCATCTTGTGAGCATCAGACTTTCTTCAGAAGTTTCCAGGTCTATGCTGTAGGACTATACTTCACTTTCTTTCAGATAGGAGTGAAGAGTTTATTGTTGTTTAGAGTAACTGTATTGAGGCATCTTTTTATTGTATTAAATCTTGCAGTGATTTAATTGATCTTTCCATAGATTCCTTTTTATGCATTTTAACGTAACTTGCATCTTGTTTGTTATCAGGCTATACCAGTGCTGGTTAGCCTGAAGTAGAGTACATTTATGCCCAGTTATGGATACCCCGCTATCGCAGATTAACCCTGGAGGGTATAGGTGTTTTGTTCGCCGGCATATAAGTTCGAGGGTTTGGATCTAGCGTACCGTTGTTGCATAGTGCCCTATTACTAGTCCAATCATTAAGTGCCCTTGTTTTATTCGCAGTCCCGGTCGTAACAAATGGCGACCTTGCCTAGTATCTTATCTTAGTCGTCATAACTATGAAATAATTGCAGGATTTTTTTGTGGAATTTTTTTTTTTAATCACCGTTTGGGGGTCGATTGTTATTTCTCACAGTTTGGCAGTGGATATTTGTTTTTGAGGAATATTTTGGACACGTTGGAATTTTTTTTGGCAACGTAGTATAGCACTTGTGACGTTGACCACTCCGTTAGAACCGCATGGCTTGTCCTACAGTGACTCACTAGGATCGCCAGGGCAGTGGATGGGGCTACAGTTTATGTATTTGAGTGTGCTTTATTTCATATGAAAGCTCGTGTCATGGGCAGTCCAGAAAGGCTCTTTGTTTTCGCCCATGTCAAGGCTTTATATATTTAATTGTAAAGTATATGTTTTATCATTAACTAGTAATGATGGGATCTGGGAGAGAGAGAGAGAGAGTAGAACAGAGTGAGAGGGGGCGCGCAGTGTTTTTTGTCCCGCTCGATGACGTCACGGCTGGCTGCCTCGCGGGGGTTGGTGGAGAGAGGCCCTTACCATGCTGCAAGCTTTGCTAGTGGTTAGATGACTTGTAACCGCTTTTTTTCCCACGCGGCTCGAGCTAGTGCGAGTATATATACAGTTCCTCGCCACTCTCTCCCTTAGATCTGGTTTCTAGAACACACCCATCTTTTTTCCCTTGCTATCTGTCCCCGCTCCGTACCTGAGAATCTTTTCCTCTGCCTATCTCTCTCATTTTCCGTATCTTTCACCACCTTTTATTAATATTATACCCTCTCTGGTTAACTCTGCAAAATCAGCTTCATGCTGGCCAGTTGTATTGTGTGTTAAGGTCTGATATAGCCTATGTATGTTAGTTGTTAAGATAAGTGGATCACGAAGCATTGGTTGGCATTTATATTGTTTAGTACTGCTTCCTTTAGTTATTAGTGTTCTGCTGGATTAGATAATGCTAGACTAGGAGTCTGATATTCTAAGGTATTGTTTCCTATGAGTGCTGGCTTCAGTTAAAAGCGGCACGACATACCTGAGAACTGGAGTTGATTGAGTAAATTCTAGTCTGTGTGCCATTGAGAGTAGAGCATGCACGAATGAGGGTTTTTTGCCTATACCATTCTGCACTGTTCTAGTCTCGATTGTTTGTCTTTGAGGTATGCCAGGAGAACGCTTAATACTTCGGTATTAAGGTTTCTCAAGAGAGCTACCCTTCATTATAACATAATATTTGACGCACAGACTTGAGATTTGCACTAGGCTATGCAGCATGCCATTGGCACCAGTATCTCGTATCATTGACTCTAGCTAGACTTTATCAGTCACAGTAGACATTAAGTATATTAACCTAATTACTCTTTTTATGCATACCCATTTATGATTACATAAGCATTTCGCAGCCTAGTTTGATGTATTGAGACACAAACGACTTAGGCTCTTTTTGTTGATAGGAATACTGTATTGTCGTGGCGATTATTATTAGTGTTGTAGTGTTTAGGATATTCTTGGCTCCGACGGCAATATATATTCTGCCTTTTTGTGTGCATAGCCTGCACGAGCATTGTTCCGCTGCCTCCCTTTTTGGGTTCCATTTCCGATACGAGCATCTTTATAGCATCTAACATTTAAAGAAGATTCCTTGTTAGTGTTGAAGGACTTTAGTGCACTTTCTTTCATGCAGGAGTGCCTGACATTTATTGATTAAAGTAACGTAAGCTGTAACTTCTCTTACCACCTTACTTTGCATACCATAACCAAACACCTTCGGTTATAGGTAGTAATAGGCTGTTTTCACATAACATTAAGCCTAGAGTAGACGCACATTTATTGAGAGTTTGATAGCCTATTATTGCATATAGAACTCTGTAGAGTATTTGTGTTCTTTGTTCACTGGGAATATACTTCAGAGGTTGGAGCTAGCGCTTTCCGTTGTAACATTTATGCCATTACTAGTCCAATGAATAAGAGCCCTGATATATTTGAACCCCAGTCGTAACAAATGGCGACCTTACCCAGGATTTGGTGAACCTACATTTATTAGCAGGGAACATTTGTTGTTTTGGGGAATATTTTGTGGGGATCAGCAAGAATATTTTTTTTTGCAACATAGTATAGCCCTTGAGTATTTCCGAGAATTTTTGTGTGTATATTGAGGTATAAGAGTTTGGGGTACTTCTTTTCTGAATATTGAGGTGGGAAATTTTTGTGAGCATCATGTCTTATACCGGATCAGAGGAGAATGGAGACACAGTACGTAATGTCGAAACTGAGGAACAGCAGTATGATGATATGGTTAATCAGGTGAACTGTGAGGAGGATGCTAGGATATTTTTGCAATGGCCTGTTACTGCCGAGCGGTTGGAGGGTATGGAGCGGTACGGTCTTCAATGCCTGGCCACAGCTATCGGTCATGCGGTTACTAGCAGCTTGACCAGGGATAACTTGATAACGTGTATACTGGGCAGGGTGACTGGTGAGCGAGATGGGTTGAGTGCTCAGAGCCCTTCGGCCATGCTTCCCCTACACTCAACTCCCAGCCATCCCAGTAGTTTGCCGACCCCGGGTACGCTTCCGCAGTTGGGTGGTGACTGGCAGGGTGGGTTGCCCCTGGGGGGACCACCGGTAATTTCAAACATTGTAGCACCTTCACCTCCTCAAGGGTTATCTCCAGAATTATTGTTTAAGCTCGAATTAGCTAAGCTTCAGCATCAGCAACAAATAGAATTAGCCAAGATAGAGGAGAGAAAAACTATCAGTCAGCAGCACATAGAGCTAGCAAAAATCCAAGCTGACTTAGAGTCGACTAGGTACTGTGCCGACATGGACATAGAGAAGTCGCGAGTAGAGGCAACGGGACAGCGACTTGGGGCTGGTAACCGTGTTCATGATCAATCTCTCTCGCACTTATTGAAACTGGTTCTGGTGTTTGATGAGAGTGGTGTAACAGAATTTTTCACACGCTTTGAGAAGAAGTGCCAGGAACACCAGTGGCCAGAGAATAAATGGGCAGCACTTGTATCCTCTAGATTAATAGGCAAGGGTCTTAAAGCCTACGATGCGTTACCTTTGGAGTTATGTATTGTGTACGAGGATCTCAAGGAGGCTGTCCTGAGGGCTTACGAATTGCAACCAGAAACGTACCGTTTGAAGTTCCGGGGTGTAACTAAGGGAAGAGATAGCACCTTTTTGGAACACGCCCGGGACTTGTCCGATGCTATGGGAAACTGGCTCCGATCTGAGAAGGTCACAACATTTGATGAAATTAAGCAGTTAATGATGTTGGAGCAGTTCTTTAAGAGCACGGGCGGTGATCTAACTTTGAACTTGAAGGAGAAAAACCCAAGAACTCTAGTCGAAGTCGCAGAAATGGCTGATCGACGGCTGTCGTTGATTCGGGGTTGCGGGTCCTCACAGAAGTACGATGTAAGTGCTAAGGACCGTTATCCTCCCCCTCCCCGGAACAATGACACATTTAAACAGAAGAGCCATGAAACTAAAACTGAATCCAAACCATACACCACACCGTATGTGAAAAGTCAGGGGCCTTTTACATCACAGTATAAGCCGAAACCGAAATTTATGTGTTTTAGTTGCCACCAGGAGGGTCATAAGGCAAATGAGTGCCCTAGTCGACCTCCTCCGGCAGCCGTGTCTTTTGCTCACGGCATTGGAGTGTTCAAGAGGACATCGGAGTTTGTTAGAGGCATTTCTTCCGAGGTAAATACACTGCCAGTGCAGAAGGATCCGGAAGGCTTATTCCCTGTCCGTGATGCCTTTAGTGACCACAGGGGACTCGGTTGTGTGGAGTGGGGGGGTAGAAGACATGAGGTGAGAATTTTGCGTGACACTGGGGCATCGCAAACATTGTTGAGAAATTTCACTGGTAAACCTGTCAATACAGCGCGGGTGGTTGTGGTTCAGGGAGTTAATGCAACAAGGTCATACCCGCTTGTAAGAATGAAGGTGGAAGTTGATGGTGTGACTCGGGACCTG
>JBAKBP010035490.1:0-19469 GCA_037953745.1 Lithodes maja
GGAACAAGACCTCACGGGCTTCACTGTTCATTGTAAAACGGTGAATGTTAAGGCTCTCAGCCTATGCCCGAGAGGAAGTAAGTTGGAATATAGAAAAAAAAAAAAAAAAAAAAAAAAAAAAAATGTTACAGTAATGTTTAGGGATGCACACTTTGAGTTGAAGTACAGCCTCATTGGCACCCAGCATGAGGCCTCGTTCACTCTCAATGGTAATTGTTGCCTCACGGAGAGACGGATTGATTGTCAGCCACAAGAACATATCATGATATCTGGCTCTGTGCTCCTTAAATACACAATTTAAATAATGTACACACTGATGTGGGTGTGGGATAGGCCCTTTTGGCAGCTGGACCAGCCTTATGGGTAAATTCATAGGAAAATATAATTTGCCTTCTCATATTCCCACAAGGGGGTAGGGAGGATCAGCAAGAACTACAGTACATAATATATATATATATATATATATATATATATATATATATAATACAAATTCTCACACATTCCCCAGAAAAAATGGATTCACCCCAGATACTAATACAGTATCTGGGATAAGTCCTTCCAGGATTGTCATTTTAACAGAAATTTCACATTACTCGGTCAAATATGGAAATATGGGAAGGCTACTGACTGACTGAATATAATTTGCAACACTCAATATCTCTGTCATGATAAAGCATTGGAATTTATGTATGGATCCAGGGATGCCATTTGGCCGGATTATATCCATTCGGGACCATTCAGCCGTCTGTTTTTAAACGTCTACCCCTATCCAGGTGTCGATTTTTAGCTGGCGAGCGATAGCGAGCCAGCATATTTGAGTTTTTTTAGACAGCAGGCGAAATTTGTAGATTTTTTGGTAGAAAAATTTCTCCGGCGAAGCCGGACTTCTCTTCAGAATGCTGTAGCAAAATTGTAGTCCTCTAACAGTATATGGCAATAGTTCCAGCTGATTGTTGATTGTGATTGTTACTGTTAAAACCATGGTTCCTACCGCACAAATACTGGTCGAAAGCACAGTGAGAACGCTTATTTTGCCAAAACAGCTGAAATACAACGTAGATACTATAAATATAGACAAAGCCATCTACTTTTTTTTTTTTTTTTTTTTTCTATGTGATTGAGGGAGGCAAAAGGCATAACTGCCTATAGCGAGTGCCTCCCCCATAGTTGAAAGAGTGACAGGGCCAAAATCAAGGGACGTTCGAGCCAAAAAACTTACCTATTCAAACGTAGAACACCAATTTTGTAGGTTCAAAAAACTGAAAAATGCACATGGGAGCCGGTTGAAACTGGGTCTGTTGAATGTTCGTTCCTTGCGTAACAAAATGGATCATATTTGCGAGATCTTGGATGAACGTAACCTTGATGTATTATGTCTCACTGAGACCTGGTTGTTCGAGTCAGATCTGAATATTATCCAGGCGGCATTGCCTAAAACCCATTCCATAATAAATGTTCCTAGGCCTAGGGGAGATCATCCGGGTGGTGGAGTGGCAGTTGTCTACTCCACATTTCTGGTGAATATCTTGCAAATAAGCCATAACCCAGCCCCTCTTTATTATGAACTGTTGGAAGTGGAAATATAACTCCATCAACAAATTCTAAGAATGGCAGTTGTCTATAGGCCTGGCCATCGTGGCACAGATAGGGGTTTTATGGAAGAGTTTGGGCAGTTTCTTGAGGAATTTTCTGCTAAAACCGGAAGACTTTTGATATGTGGAGATTTTAATTACTGGGTTGACAGCCCTCATCTGAAGCCATTCTCTCCTGAGTTCCTTGAGTTGACTGATCAGAACAATTTTGTAAATCATGTGTCCCACCCAACTCATATCTTAGGACACACCCTTGACTTGGTTTTCTCTCCTGTGGGTTGTGGTGGTGTTCTGGATGTTGATGTTGAGAATGCTGACCCTAATACCTCTGATCATGCTTTGATTACTTTCAGCTTTGATTTCCCTAAGCCACTCACACATGAAAAAGTAATCAGATTTAGAAATTATAAAAATGCAGACCTAAATTTGGCTAGCAGTGAAGTAAAACAGTACTTGGGAAGTATTGATACTTCCAACCTTACTTCAGATGAGCTGGTGGAGGTACATGGAAATGCACTTAAATTAGTGTTCGATCATCACTGTCCAGAAGTAGAGAAGAAAATCATAGTACGAGATGATTCGCCCTGGTATAGCACTCTAGTTAAATTTCTTAGAAGAGCGCGTAGAAGAGCTGAACGTGAATGGCGGAAAAATAAAACAGACTCTACATGGTTGCAATATCTGTCAGCCAGAAGAGCTGTGGTCCACAAAATCAAAGATGAAAAGAAAGTGTATTATCAGGGAAAAGTTGACTCGTGTGGTAACGACCAGAGGAGGTTGGCTTCAATTGTAAACAGTGTGACGCATGTCGAGTATGAGCATGCTGTACAGAACGCCCAGTCATGCCCCACTCTCGCTAGGATCGTCAGGGCAGGAACTTTGGCTGTAGTCTGTGTAAAGTTTCCTAACTTAGTTTATGTGAGCCGTTGTACTATAAGTATTATAAATATGTATTTTGTTTTCATCTGAGTCAACGAGTTCTATTTTATATCATTAGTTATAAGTGTTGTGTGTGGGACTTATATGTAATGATGAGAGGAGAGAGAGAGAAATTGCGTGGCGAGGACCAGTGAGTGCGCCACGCGGGCAGGTAGGCCTAATTCCCTCCTCCCTCCTCCCTCTTCAGCGCGTGGGAAATCCTTTGTCGATCCCAGATTGAGAGAGAATATTACGTAATGATTGCTAGTGGGCGGTCCTTAGTAGTTGGCGATATGCTCACTAGAGGGCCGAGTATAAAAAGGGAAGTCTAGCCGCATTTTCCTCAGAACTCATTAAGGCAGAGCGACTTCTCATATCTCTTGCTACTATACATATTCTTCCGACTGATGTGAACTTTCTCTACTCTCTGAACCGCCTATCTTCTCCTCTTCCCGACCCTTTATAACCTCAATGACCCCTTTGGTGCAGATTTAGTCAGCCAAAGTATTATCGCTCGAGTTCTCACGAGATATATGCCTATTAGAATAGCCTATTTTGGAAGGGATAACTAGAATAGGATTGATTAATGTTTGTTGCACTCGTATATGCATTTCCCTGTGTATGATTATTCATGTTCCTGTTTTCTGCTGATCTAGGTGATGCTAGACTGGGATAAGGCTACTAGAGTTGTGATTCCCGATGTGTATTAGGTTTTGTTGAACCTGTACAATCGCAACGGAGACTTGGAAAGCCTAGGTGGTCTTTCTGACTGTGTACCTTGTGAGTTTAGCACTGTGTTGCGAGTGAGGGCTTTTGCCTCTGCCACCCAGCACTGTGCTAACTCGTTTGCTTGACTTTGAGAGGATCGCCAGGAGAGAACCAGATACTAGTGATCTGGATCTCTCAAGAGAGCATCCCGTCAATTACCGTAATTTGGCCGCACAGTCTTAAGGACCTCGCTAGGCTACGAGCCGCTTGCTCAGCCATTGTTTCCTAGCCTACTACATCCCAGCTAGACTTTGCTCGGTCAGCAGATACAGCATAGTATTGAAGCTTTCCTTATGTATGTTATTGTTTATGCACTATTGATTTCATGTGTGGCACGCTAAGCTACCTTAGAGATTAGTGGCCCCCGAGCACAATCCTAGTAGGCTATGGCCAGTGCATTGTCGGAGTACTTCTTTTATATGTTTGCCATTTACTACTGTCTATTCTTCTAATTCTTCTTATGTCAATTTAAAGCCTTTAATATTAGTTAATTGCCAGTGTGTTGCTTATTGAATTGCTGTTCAAAATCCGATACTTACTTCTTACGAGTATCCGAGAAGCATCTAACTTTATCAGAAGATTCCTTGCTCGATGCTCGAGGACTATTGTTTAACGTAACGTAATAGTGCCGATCCGAAGTAGAGGGTGGAGGACTTCTTAAGTTCTTAGTCAAGGGTGGATTACTTCGGCTTCGGCCAACACTATTCTTTGGTGTTGTTGTATTTACTTCTTTGTTTGATTGTTGACCAGACTAGATAACTCCCGTCTTTTATTAGTCTGTTGTGAAACGCTAGTACCGAGTTCTTGTATACCCCGTTATAGCAGATAGAACTCTGGAGGGTATTGGTGTTTTTTGTTCGGCTGGCAGTACTCTGGGGTTGGGATCGTGTGTTTCCGTTGTGGCAGCGAGCCATACTCGAGTCCTGTTTGAGAGCCCTAGTGTACCCGAGTGCCCGGTCGTAACAAATGGCGACCTTGCTTAGGATTTTGTGAACAGTATAAATTTTTGCAGAGTTGTACAACATTTGTTTGTTTGTACTTTAGCGTGCATATTGAAGAATATTTTTTTGTAGGGCAATTAGTAGAGCATTTAAGAGACTCCAGTTAATTTAGTAATTAGTGCTTGCATAAGGAAGTTTAACACTTTTGTCTCGAGAATTTTTTTGTGGACTTCAGTATGTCGTGCCCTAGCACTGACGAGGAGCGAGAGATGCCATTTGAAGAGGTGCCGTTAGTAATCAGTGAGGAGGATGCTAGAGTTTTTGTGAGTAAGCGGTACCACGTGACGGAGGAGAGGCTGACTGGGGTGGATATTTATGGCTTGCACCTGATAGCCAAGGTTTTGGGCCCATCCAATGTAATTGGGATGTCCAAGAGGGAGCTGATTTCCTGGGTGTTGCGTGGGCGACATGGGGTTTCGGAGGAGAGGGCGTTTGGGGGGGTTCCTCCCCAGATCCCCTCTCACTCGACTCCCACAGTGCCGTCCACTCAGTTGCCGGAGATTAGCACTCTCCCACAGAGGGATGAGAATTGGCAGATTGGAGTGCCCTCGGGCGGTGCACATGGTGGTTCCCCAGTTTTTGCCCCCCCTCCTTCAGTAGTGGCAGCTCCCTCTTCCTGCCTGTCTCCAGATATGATATTTAGACTTGAGCTTGCTAAAATGGAGAATGAGACTAAGAAGAAGGAGATTGAGGTTGAGGCTAGGAAGCATGAGATTGAGGCTGAGTCTAGAAGGCAGGAGAATGAGACTAGGTGGCACGAGGCTGAGCTTAGGTACGACTCCGAGAAATATTGTGCTCAAATAGATTTAGATAAGGACTCGTGCAGAGTCGACAGGGACTCGGATGGGCCGTGAGGGCCAAGTAAGAGAGCAGTCCTTGTCCCACTTAGTCAAATTGGTGCCGGCATTTAGTGAAACTGAAGTCACAGAATTTTTTAATCGTTTTGAGAAGAAGTGTAGGGAGCATAATTGGCCTGAAGAGAAGTGGGCAGCTCTAGTCTCCTCAAGACTTACGGGTAAGGGTCTGAAGGCTTATGATGCACTACCTTTAGAGTCTTGCATTGACTACCCAGAATTGAAGAGAGCTGTCCTACGGGCATACGAGTTGCAACCAGAAACATATCGATTGAAGTTTCGGGGTGTTACGAAGACTAGGGAGGCGACCTTTCTTGAACATGCCCGGGACTTAAAAGGTGCACTTACAAACTGGACACGTTCTGAGAAAGCTGAGACGGCCGAACAGTTGACTGAGCTGTTTCTGCTCGAGCAGTTTTATAAGTGTACAGGTGCAGAAATGACTTTAACTATTAAAGAAAAGAACCCAAAAACTCTACAGGAGGCAGCTGAGATGGCTGACCTCCGGCTATCGCTAATTCGTGGGTGCGGGTCTGCCCAGCGTAGTGAGGCAGGTAACAAGGGGCGTGACGCCCCACCCCCCCGAGTTAGTGATATACATTATGCAAACAAGTACAAGAGCTATGATACCAAGACTGACCACAAGACTAGCACCGTCCCATTTAAGAAGGGGCCGGGCCCTTCCCAGTACCAAGGGAAGCCCAGAGGGGAGTTGGAGTGTTATCATTGTCATGAAAAGGGGCACTTTGCAAGAGTCTGTCCTAGCAAACCACCTACAACAGCTGTGTCTTTGGCCTGCAACATGGGTGTGTCTCCGAAGTCTTCTGAGTTTGCCCGGGGCAGTTCGTCAGAGGCTGAGGCACAGCCAATGCAGAAGCACCTGGGAGGCTCGAACCCTGCTCAGGATGTTTTTTGCGACCATAGAGGACGGGGTTGCGTGATGTGGGCGGGGCGCAAGCATGGAGTAGAGGTCTTGCGTGATACAGGTGCTTCCCAGACTCTGATGAATAACTTGACTGGCTACCCTATAAATGCGGCTCGGGTGGTAGTGGTGCAGGGTATTAATGCAACTCGGTCATACCCGCTGGTGCGGTTGGAGTTGGAGGTGGATGGTGTGACACGTGAATTGGATGTCGGGATTGTGGAGAAACTGCCAGTGGAGGGCGTCGACCTTCTTCTCGGCAACGACTTTGCAATGCCCGCTTCTGAGGTTCTACCCTTAGTCGTTGCCGAGAGGACGGCCGACGTGAGTAGGGCAGAGCAAGAGTGTGTCGAGCGGTGCCAGGCACAACCCATGGTGTGTGCTGTCACCCGAGCTCGGGCAGCTAAAGTGTCACAGCCTAGTCCTCCGTCTTCAGACCAGCAGAGGAACGATCAACAGGAGGAGGCTAAAGCTGGAGTTGGTTTTAAGAGTTTTGACTCGGCGGCTCTCCTGGGTGATTCAGTATTGGCACATATGTTGGAGTCTGGAGAGGCCCCAGGACCTGTCACAGCTAGTGAGGAGGTAGGGCCGGAAGAGACTCCGAGGCAGCAACGTTACACACGGAGAGAAAAAAGGGTTGCTCAGTTTGATATTGGGGGAGGACTTGGGTTGCTTCGGAAGCATCTAGACAGGTTGGTTCCCTCAGATATTTGTAAACTACAGTTGGAGGATCCGGAAGTTCAGAAGTGTGGTAATGGTGCTGTCGAAATCAAACACGAGGACGGGGAAGCATGTCATGTGAACCTGTTGGAGGAGTTTGTGAGGCAACCACCTGAGCAGCCTACTGTCCCTGCATTGGTCTGCCGCGGCCAAGGTGGAGAAGGAGAGGGGGGCAGTAGGGCACAGGTGGAGGAGAGTAGGGATTATCATGTCTCGGCGGAGCAGTGGGCGGGGGACACGAGTCTGGTGGCTGTGGAAGCGCTAGAGCACTTGCCTGAGCAGCAGTGTGCAGCACTCCAGCACCAGCTCTGTTCATACCCCACTGGTCGTGCCGAGCCCCTGAGTCTCACAACTCGGGCGGTGCAAGATGTTCCACGGGCAGGTCACGTGACTGTTGAAAGACCGTTAGCCTCGTTGTTTCGGTGGTTTAAGGTGGGCGACGAGGCTTTGGCATGGTTGCCAGGTCAGGGTCGACCCATGGCTGCCAAGGGTGGTGGTCAAAAGGAGGACATTGAGCAGATTGGTAAGGTTGGCTGTGGTATCGCAGTGCCCGGTCGTCGCATAGCCTCCCAATGCTGCTCTAGTCTAATGCAACAGCCCTACCATAGACCGACTGTATCTGGCCATGTCGCTGAAAGCGGTGATGCTGCGCAGGCAGATGTCGTCACAAGGAATGCGGGGGTGCGCATGTACGGTATCGGCGGGGAAGCCTTAGCAATAATGAACTATGGGAGTGACTGCACAGGTGGTACTGATTGTCCCTCTCATGACCTGGCTGTTCTAGGGACGAAGGTGGAGAAGGAGGGAGACTACAGGTTAGAAGCTGCGGTCTCGGCTGGGTTGTGGGAGGGCACGGGGCATGTTGTTCATGGAGACAGTGCAAGGCAGTTGTTTACTAGGCTATGGCAGTACTTTCGCATGTTTGTTGCTTCTCCAGGCCTGATGTACGGGGTAGAATCCGACATGCAGGCTGGAGATAGTGCAAGGCTCAGTTTAATTCCCTACCGTATAAATCCTGCTCGACAGCCTGTGGTGCAAGCAGAGCTGGATTACGTGTGGACGAAGGGTCTGAGGGATAAGGAATGTCATGAGTGGTCGTTGCCTGTAACTTTGTCCGAGCGTGCTAAAGAGGTATGTGGTTTTGTTGTGGACGGGAGTGCCTACCAGTGCAATGTTATGCCTGACGGACGTAAGAATGCACTAGCAACGTTTCAGAACCTGATGAATGAAATTGAAAAGGACGATGATGGGCTGGAGCATCTTGTTAAATTCGGCTCGGAGAAGTACAATTCGGCCCAGGGGAGCTGCTCTGTTGTCGAGGAGGAGCTGCTGGCGGTTGTGCTTGTGCTGGGGCATTTCGAGGTCTATGTTCCAGCCTATGGTCCGGTCGTTGTAGTTTACCCAGATCATCACCCTCTCAAGATCTTGGACCAGTTTCACAATCGGAATATGAGGCTGACCAGGTGGTCACTAAGGTTATTGGTATATAATCTGGACATACGCCATATTGCCGGTTGTGACAACGTGGTTGCAGATGGTCGTTCAAGGGTATATGATCCTGGGTAGATTGACACACGGGTAGCCTCCTGCTTTAGTTTGAATAGTATTTTGCGTTTGGTGCTTGTTGGCTCGCGGTTGTAGCCCAGCGTATTGGGTCGTAAAGCAGGAGTTGAGCGGTTGGTATAGAAGAAAATAGGCTGCCCTTATAGTGCAGCCGGGAAAAACATATTAAAATATAAAAATCATAAAAACTCTTTCTTTTTTATATAGATAATTGTATAAGTTTGTCATAGCCTATTGAGTTTGAGTAGTCCACGAACTATCACACGGCTGAGCTGCTGTAAGCTCGCTCTGGGAGCATGATATTGTGTCTTTTGCTATTGTTGGGAGGAGTTATAAAATGTAATTTTTTTTTAAGATGTGTTTTAGTGATAATCTCAGCTTTGTTTTAGTGCCATGCGGTCGCTGGGTGTGGGGGGCTTGATGGGGTTCTGTGTATCAGATTTTAGCTCAGGGTTGAGCAAGTAAAATCTTGGGGGAGGTGTGACGCATGTCGAGTATGAGCATGCTGTACAGAACGCCCAGTCATGCCCCACTCTCGCTAGGATCGTCAGGGCAGGAACTTTGGCTGTAGTCTGTGTAAAGTTTCCTAACTTAGTTTATGTGAGCCGTTGTACTATAAGTATTATAAATATGTATTTTGTTTTCATCTGAGTCAACGAGTTCTATTTTATATCATTAGTTATAAGTGTAGTGTGTGGGACTTATATGTAATGATGAGAGGAGAGAGAGAGAAATTGCGTGGCGAGGACCAGTGAGTGCGCCACGCGGGCAGGTAGGCCTAATTCCCTCCTCCCTCCTCCCTCTTCAGCGCGTGGGAAATCCTTTGTCGATCCCAGATTGAGAGAGAATATTACGTAATGATTGCTAGTGGGCGGTCCTTAGTAGTTGGCGATATGCTCACTAGAGGGCCGAGTATAAAAAGGGAAGTCTAGCCGCATTTTCCTCAGAACTCATTAAGGCAGAGCGACTTCTCATATCCCTTGCTACTATACATATTCTTCCGACTGATGTGAACTTTCTCTACTCTCTGAACCGCCTATCTTCTCCTCTTCCCGACCCTTTATAACCTCAATGACCCCTTTGGTGCAGATTTAGTCAGCCAAAGTATTATCGCTCGAGTTCTCACGAGATATATGCCTATTAGAATAGCCTATTTTGGAAGGGATAACTAGAATAGGATTGATTAATGTTTGTTGCACTCGTATATGCATTTCCCTGTGTATGATTATTCATGTTCCTGTTTTCTGCTGATCTAGGTGATGCTAGACTGGGATAAGGCTACTAGAGTTGTGATTCCCGATGTGTATTAGGTTTTGTTGAACCTGTACAATCGCAACGGAGACTTGGAAAGCCTAGGTGGTCTTTCTGACTGTGTACCTTGTGAGTTTAGCACTGTGTTGCGAGTGAGGGCTTTTGCATCTGCCACCCAGCACTGTGCTAACTCGTTTGCTTGACTTTGAGAGGATCGCCAGGAGAGAACCAGATACTAGTGATCTGGATCTCTCAAGAGAGCATCCCGTCAATTACCGTAATTTGGCCGCAAAGTCTTAAGGACCTCGCTAGGCTACGAGCCGCTTGCTCAGCCATTGTTTCCTAGCCTACTACATCCCAGCTAGACTTTGCTCGGTCAGCAGATACAGCATAGTATTGAAGCTTTCCTTATGTATGTTATTGTTTATGCACTATTGATTTCATGTGTGGCACGCATAAGCTACCTTAGAGATTAGTGGCCCCCGAGCACAATCCTAGTAGGCTATGGCCAGTGCATTGTCGGAGTACTTCTTTTATATGTTTGCCATTTACTACTGTCTATTCTTCTAATTCTTCTTATGTCAATTTAAAGCCTTTAATATTAGTTAATTGCCAGTGTGTTGCTTATTGAATTGCTGTTCAAAATCCGATACTTACTTCTTACGAGTATCCGAGAAGCATCTAACTTTATCAGAAGATTCCTTGCTCGATGCTCGAGGACTATTGTTTAACGTAACGTAATAGTGCCGATCCGAAGTAGAGGGTGGAGGACTTCTTAAGTTCTTAGTCAAGGGTGGATTACTTCGGCTTCGGCCAACACTATTCTTTGGTGTTGTTGTATTTACTTCTTTGTTTGATTGTTGACCAGACTAGATAACTCCCGTCTTTTTATTAGTCTGTTGTGAAACGCTAGTACCGAGTTCTTGTATACCCCGTTATAGCAGATAGAACTCTGGAGGGTATTGGTGTTTTTTGTTCGGCTGGCAGTACTCTGGGGTTGGGATCGTGTGTTTCCGTTGTGGCAGCGAGCCATACTCGAGTCCTGTTTGAGAGCCCTAGTGTACCCGAGTGCCCGGTCGTAACAACAGTTTACTTGGAAAAACAAGAGTCAGCTTAAGACCTTCTGTACCTGATGCCGAGTTGGCTGCCAACTTTGTGGCATTTTTTTGCTGGCAAGATAACTCGCATAAGACAGGAACTGGATGATGCTTCTGTTGGTGAAGAACTTTCAGTTGTACTCCAACCCCGACACATTCCTAATAATGTCCTCTCATCCTTTCACTCAGTAGAGGTGGACATGATCTCGTCCTACATAAGAAACCTCAATAAAACATTTTGCCCGTTGGATCCCATAAATGTTTCCAAGCTACCAAGAGTCTATGATCACACAGTTGAGTTTATTTCCAAAATAATTAATAAGTGCTTCTCTGAAGGTAGCTTCCCACATTCTGAAAAGCATGCACTACTCCGACCTACTCTAAAGAAACCTGGACTTGATGTTGAGAACATGTTGAACTATCGTCCTGTCTCCAACCTGTCCTTCATATCAAAGATATTAGAGCGTGCAATACTTGACCAATTACAACCACTACTTCAGCAGAATGAAACTATCCCAATTTTTCAGTCTGCTTACCGACAGCATCATTCAACTGAAACAGCATTGATTAGAGTACATAATGATCTAGTTGAGAACATTTGCAATGGTGTGGCCTCACTATTGGTCTTGCTTGATCTCTCTGCGGCTTTTGACACAGTGGATCACAAGTTGTTATTGAGTGATCTTTTTGATTGTGGTGTGCGTGACTCCGCTCTCTTGCTTCTTGGGTCGTACTTGTCAGGTAGATCCCAGAGTGTGATGGTAAATCAAGTGGTCTCGGACTCGACACCCCTGCAGTATGGTGTTCCGCAGGGATCAGTTTTAGGTCCTATCCTATTTATAATTTATATTAGCAGTTTGTCTCTTCTGCTTCGTGCACATAATGTCACCTTTCACTTTTATGCAGATGACACCCAGATGTATGTGAGAATCACAAATATAGTTGATATACGGAGTAAGATGGAATTGTTGATGTCTGATATCAAGAAGTGGATGAGAGCGAGAAAACTCAAACTAAATGATGGTAAAACTGATATTCTCATCATCCGAGGAAATAGAAGAGCTGATGATATAGTAGGTGCCCTCTCCATCAATGTGGGTGGATCTCAGCTGCGACCGGCCAACTCTGTTCGAAATCTGGGTGTATATGTGAACTCCCGATTAGATTTCAAAGAGCATGTAAACCAGATAGTTAAAAGTTGTTACTTGCACATCAGAAATCTCTATTTGGTGAAGCCGTTTATAACCAGACGTTGCCTCCTGATGTTGGTTCACTCATTGGTCTTCTCTCGTGTTGATTATTGCAATGCCCTGTTGGTGGGTCTTCCAAATTATATTTTGAAGAAAGTTCAGTCTGTTCTTAACAGGGCCGCAAGACTAATTTTTGGTGTTCCACCTAGAACTCCTACTACATCTCTTCACATAGAACTGCACTGGCTGCCAGTAAGAGCAAGAATAGAATTTAGGTTGTGTTTGGTGACCTTTAAGGTTCTCAAATTTGGTGAGCCTAGGTACCTTGCGGAGCTGCTCAGGCGCCCACCGGCACACCATGGTGTAGTTGTGCGTCATGACAATGACCCTTTTCGTCTTGATGAACCATGGGCTTTCCAGCAGTCTTCTTTCTTTGAGAGGTCTTTCTCCTACATGGCTCCGAGGTTGTATAACAGGTTGCCGCTGTCCATGAGACAACTGAGTTCTGTTGAATGCTTCAAGAGACAACTTAAGACTTTTCTCTTTGAGAGAAGCTATGATCTTGAGAGAGGTGTCATGGCAGATGGCTATAGAGTTTAGGCTATTTTGCCACTGCTAGTGATTGTTAAATGTGTGTTGTATATAAGCCTTCTTTTGATGCATTGATTTTTTTTTCTTTTTTCTTTCTCTTTTCGAGCGCTAGTGAATTCTTCGGAAAAATTGGCGCTTATGAGAAATAAGTAACATGCTTATTATTATTATTTATTATTATGAATGTTCTACCGCGGGTCATCTCCCTCTTGTACAAGGTGGCAAGGCGAAGGACAAATGCTGTCCTGCAGCCACGGGGGCAATGGAGCAACATGCTGGACATCGTTGTTATTGGTCGTGCCTCGCGCCTAAATAAATATTCACTTGTCATTGCTACAGTCATAGCCTCGGAAACCTCACCTGTTGTGGGGGTGGGGGTGGGCTCTCGTCAGAAAGTGACGAGGGGGGGGGGGGGGCAATTACAGGAGGCGGAATGTATTCAATAAAGGTACACTTTACATATCATGACACGGTTCAGAACACACGTAATAACATACGATTCCGTTTATTTGGTTTACTACACATGACTGCATGCATTGGCCTCCTAATACAAACATACGGCAAAACAGCCATTACCAAGGGGATTATGCCTTGCTTTCATGCTCGTTCGCCCCACTTCTCGTTTCCATGCCCAGACATAGCAGTAACTGTATGAATAATAGCAAAGTATGATACTTAAATACATAATTATATAGTATTTAATGTACGTAATCACAATAACCTAAGTATTCACGATAACATAAACCGTATACTACAGCTTTGAAAGAGGGAGGGTGAGTGGGAGTAATGAGGGAGACGGGGAGAGGGTGAACTAGGCACTGGGGTAATGGTCTGGTGGTTTGTAGGGGGGTTGGAGGGGTTAGACAGTACCCCACACTCGTCTGAATGTGTACAAGACCCCAGAGGCGATGACTGGATTAGACTTAATATTCTTCAGTAAACTTCTGACTAAACACTTATGGCAATGTAATATATTATCTATAAATTAGGTCGGGGTGTAACAGGCTTTGTGCTGAAATACCATACTGATACAACAATTCATTTGGGAGATATTTGCGATAAACAGTGTGACGCTGCCTTTGAAATCCATTAGTAGCCTGGTTTTATGTTCGTTAACATTATACCTAAGGGTTTGGCTAAAGAAAAGAAGCCATTATTCAAGTTCATGGTGTCGTTTAAAACAATATGAGCCGATTCAAAACATCTCCGTTTACGTGTGTCAATTTCGCATTTTACCAGCTTAGCTTCGTTATAGTTTACACCGTGCCCCGTGTCTAACCTATGTTTTACCATCGCATTGCTATATTTAAATTTCTCCATCTCCGTTTTGTGTTTTTAATCCTCTTCTTTAGACCTCGATATGTTTCGCCAATATATAATTTATTACAGGAGGCACATGGACCTTCATAAACACCCGCTTCACTGTTTTCATTCTTTCGTTTACTAACCCTTTTCACGACATTTCCGATTGTGACCCCGCCAGTTCGAACTAGTTCGACGCCTGCTCTCTTCATGATATTAGATACGTTGTCAGCTACATTTGATCTGGGTAAAATTGAGCAAAACTTCATTTTCAAAACTTTCACCTACTTAAAATATCCCCATTTTTCATACTAACAGCAAAGAAGAAAGCTCTCTCCATTCACCTAAGAACCGAACCAAAGAAAAACCCAACAAAATGTTAATTTTACCCAGATCAAATGTAGCTGACAACGTATCTAATATCATGAAGAGAGCAGGAGTCGAAATAGTTCCTATGGTTCTGCCGCTTTTCGATACCTATGATCCTGCAACAGCCTTCTGTCTCGCTCTCAATATCCTTGGCCAACTGGTGGATCTGATTTGCTAACTCTTTAGGTGCAGTACAACGCCATGTCGGATATCATTCCCCCCAATGACCAAGAAAGTTAAGTGAGGCTTCCAGCTTACTAGACAGGTCCAAGCATCTGACCCTCGCAAATAGGTGACTGTGGCGCCAGGGGCTGCCAGAGGGATCACAGCAAAGAAAGGTTGATATATTGGTTTGTCAACGTAGAGATCTCTGACAATCGAATAGCCAATTATTGCCACTTTTTTTTATTGACCAAGGATATCCCGCCCTTTCTGATATTTAATCCTCCTCGCCTACCCCCGACCCCCCCCCCCCCCTCTGCTGCCATGCCATGCTTTAAAACCTGTGGGCCATGAGGCGAACCTCAAAGGCGAGAAGGCAAAATAATGAACCGCGGCGCCAAACCAAAACACCACAAACCGCGCGGCCACTACTCCACAATAAACCGCCGAAGGACCAATTATTATGTGGTTATTATTATTGTTGATGGCTTTAGTAGACTGTAGATGGATCAATAACCATATAATAGTATATATTACCTGGATAATGGTGAGTAGGTGACGGAAAAAGGGAGTTATGGTGGGCCACCAGGGCAACAAGATGGCGATGGAGTTGGGTGACAGCAAAAGGTGAACAAAATGAATTTGATGAATAGGTATGACAGAAGGGGGCACCTAACCTTAAATCATAATGAGGATGATGATAGATGATCAGTGAATTGATGGGGAATACACTAAGAGGTTAGTAATAAGTGGGAAATGGAATGGAATGAAAGAACACGAGAGGGAGATATTGCAGTGATGGTTGTAGAGGGAGAAAGGCTCCCCGACAATATTTGCGGGAAGCCCGCTAATTCCACGCATGGGGGGACAGGTCGGGATATACTTTCTTCCCCTTTAAATAAATACTTAAGTTCAAAGGAATGATATATTACCCAATATCTAATACAGAACATAATTTAATGTTCTTCCCATTTAAACTAAATCATATTACGATTCGGTATCCTACAAACTTATACATATAACTTAAGATTAGACTTAAACCTAGACTGTCCATGCTCTTGGAATAAAAGTATGAACACTAGAGTTGGATAGTTCAGTGCATTTATTATTGTGGAAAGAATGCTTGGCGAGGCGGAGAACAGATTTGACTTGATTCGGGCAGAAACATAGGAAGTATGAAGTGATCTGGGATACAGGTGGGTTGCTGGACTAACTGCTCTAGGTCATTTAGGATAGGACAGATGTAGGCTTGTTCACCATGTTCCACTTTAGAAGTTAGATAGTCAAAACAATTTGGATAATCAGTAGAATTAGGAGAGAGATAAACAGCGCAGAAATATTTAGTTTGTGAGTAACAAGAAAGCTTTAGCCAGAGAGTTGAGAATTCAGAAAAATCAAAGTTGGCAACCCGAGAGAAAGCAAGATTGTTGCCTACGTATACGTAACATCCCCCTTTAGCTTGAAACTTAGGATAGAGATAGTAGGAGGATAAAGAGAAGGGCTTGCTGTCAGTAGTCCCAGACAACTGTGTTTCGGTGAGAAAGAGAAGATCAGGGTTGGCAGAGGAGAGGTGGTGTTCCACAGAGTGGAAGTTAGAGGAAAGGCCACGAATGTTGCAGAAGTTAATAGTAAGAGTAGAAGGTGATGGTCCAGAGCATTTTGGCGATTCGTTTCCAGGGGACATGTATCGAGTATTGTTCACATGTGTGGGGAGATTCCACCCATATCGCACTTCTTGAAAGAGTAGAGTCCAAAGCATTTCGCCTCAATAACTCGCTCTTTCTTACTAGTTCCCTATAATGTCTTTCTACACACAGCAATGTTGCATCTCTGTCACTCTTCTATCAATATAGCAACAATCAATGTTCCTCAGAGCTCTTTCAGTCCACATCCCCCCCCCCCTCCCCTTGCAACGAGTGTGAAGCACCCGTCTTTCAACACAGTCTCACTCCTATTCTGTCCAACTTTCCAATCCAAGAATTGGCAAATTTGCTTGATCTTTCTTCTACTTAACTAGTGAACACTGGAAATCTCTACCTCAATCAATCTTTCCAACATCTTATGACTTAAACTTTGTGTATCCAGGCATTTTGATCACAACATCCCTTGAATTTGGCTCTGTCGCTCTGTTGACTCTGGGGGAGACACTCATTACAGGCAACCTGCCTTTTGTCTCCTTCATACACATAGCAAATCAAATATAAGAGAGATGCAAAGTTAGGGGGGATATGATAGAAATGTTCAAGTGGGTTAGTGGACATGAAAGTTGTACTGAAGATCAGTGATAGCAAAAGAACTCGAAGAAATGGCTTCAAAGTAGATAAATTTCGTTTCAGAAAAGATATAGGCAAATATTGGTTTGGTAATAGAGTTGTAGATATGTAGAATAGGCTACCAAGTGCTATAGTAGGAACAAGAACGATAGAAAGCTTCAAAATAAAATCAGATAGGCATATGAACAAGATGGGATGGGTGTGAAAGGGATCTGCCTTGTGTGGGCCAATTGGCTCCCTGCAGACTTCAGTTTTCTTAACCTGTAAGACTTTATTGTCACCAATGTTGGATATATACAAATTCAGTTTACAATGTTAATCTTAGTATACAAAGGTGGCAATCAGGAGTTGATGCCACTTGGTATCCTTATTGATATAATATGTACTAGATGTTATTGATCTTATGTTCTTAATATCTCCAAACTAATAGAGCAAAACAGTAGAGGTCCAAAACTACCTCCCTAGGACCAAATATGGTTAATTACTGTATGAGTTAATAGGCAACAGATCGGCACCATACTTTCGACAGCTTCCTCAGTCAAGTGGTAATATTACTTAGCCGTGGTAATAGGTGCAATGATAGATGTGCGTCATATGCTGAATGGCTTGAAATTAGGTGCAGGGGGTTACCGAGCCCATTCAAAAGCTTCCAGTAACTCAATGAGGCAGTCCAAGATAAACCCATAGAAGCATGTGACGAGTTTTTCTCATTCTATTTTAGCTACCTCCACACAACTTTATTCAGCTTGCGAGGGATTTGTTAGACTTAAATTGATAAATGAATGGTATAATTTGCTCATTGACCAATAGAGATTCATCCTAAGCTAACAAAATCGTCTCAGTTAGCTAAAGTATAAATATGTCATAATCTTCAGAGGGTTAACTGGTAGAGGCAGTATAAGGATCTTAAATGACATTGATGAGCCCTAGCATGAATTTAGACAGTAGCTACGGCTCATATAATTATAGCCATCAATTAAGGAGGGTTTCTGAAGTCCCTACTCCCTCATGTTTAGCCCCATTAGTTTTGAGATTTTAAGACATTCGCCCCATTACTTTTTCCATTTCTAGACCGTTTGTGCCCTTTAGGTGTAGATTTTATTTACTGGCGATTGAAAGCGAGCCTGTAATGTTGCATTTTTTATACAAAATAAAATGCACACAATTTATCTCAATGGAGGGTGTTGGTGGTATATTTAAAAATGTGATGGAGGTCTAAGGAGGAAACTAAAAATATATATAAAATAAAATAAAATATATAAACAAATATAGGCCTATAGAAAACTCCCTTAAAACGAATCGGACAAAAATGTTACACATATGGCTACTGTGGGTGCGCCTATTAGAAGTCGTCACTTCAACGGGAACGTCATAATTCAGGATTCATATAAACTTGTTTAATAGACAAAACAATTTACATATTTTATATTATTAATTTTCTTAAACAATACTAAGATTGTATCTTCATTTCTGTCAATTAATTACCTTATTATGTTGTTACCATGTTGTTGTTACCATTTAATTTTAAATTTATTGTTTTAACTAATATATATTAGTCATCTGTAAGAAGCACATATTATGAATATACTGTATAATTATACAGTATATGTAAATAATTTGGCATTCACAAAGTCAGTTGATGTCACAATGTCTTTAACCCTTTCACTGTGGATGACGTAAAATCTACGTTTGATACGGGCGATGTATCCATATGTTTTGGTATAACCGGCTGACTTGGTGATACCAAGAAGCTCCGCTTGTTGCCTGACGTTTCCATAAGCTTCTAACCTTCCCTCCAATTGTAATATCAGTCTGCTACAGGCATCGGGTTTGAGAAGGTGTGTTTCCAAACAAGAGATGTTTCAGAAGCTGAAATTCAGGCAAAACCGATCTAATTCTAGATGTATGTGCGACACCTATATACCAGGTACGAATGTGAGGTTCATTTCATGTTACAGGGCATAACTCACACTGTCTTACTTGATATGATATAGGTTGATTTCGTCGAGAATTTGCGAATGTAAAATTATGAAAGAGAAAGAGAGAGGAAGTGATAATACGCTTGGTACGGGGCCGGTTCAGTTGCGGTAAAAAGGATAGTTATGCTCGGTATTCTCAGGGCCAGAGAAGGGGAGAATTAATTAAATAGACTTTTATAGGGAGAATTTGACATGATCTTTTCATTGGAACTTGTTTGAATTAAATCAGGGCTATGGATACGGCACTAGAGCAATGCATATTGAGCGAAAATAGTAGGAAAGATTCCACAGAGAGCGGAAAGGGTTGAGAAAGTTAGTGATATTAATATGTCTTATATACTAATCCTTAACATTTTTGTCGGTGTCAAAATCATAATTAACATCATTAATAGAGTATAATCAATGTCAACATTATTATTATTAATTTAACATCTTCAGCATCAACATTATTTGAGTAATCATAACCTCGGGAAGCTTGAGATGTATGCCCAGTCTCTTTACACGGAATGCCTCTATTTACCTATAAGTTTATTCATTATAGTTAAGCCAAGCATCTGGATTACTAACCTCTATAACTAAAAAACGACTAAAGTAATCGAGCAAATATGTCTACCATTTGGGGAAAGTCAGCCAGGGAATAGGTGTGGAGACTTACAACTCATTTGCTCTAACCCTTGAATGGACTATAGCAGTAAATTCCAATTTAGCTTTGTAAAGTCCTATCGGGAATTAATTTACCTGTCTTTCTTTCATATTCATTATATGCGTTCTTGTGTTATCAAACAACACAATTTTTTCCTCAAAAACTCATCTCATTGGGTAAAGCCCAGACACCATGCATTGCCTCCTTTTTTGGTTGGAGACCTTGTTATTTACCCTCACTTGTAGAATTTGTATAGTTAACATTATTCATACAT
>JBAKBP010035491.1:0-19469 GCA_037953745.1 Lithodes maja
GTGACGAAAAGGACGTCGCCGGTACTGAACGGGGCGAAGTAAAATAATTATATTGACCTTTTACCACAAGGATTTTTTTTTTTTTTTTTTTTTTTCATCAGCTACATTACCCAAAAAAACAACATACAACTCGGTAGTTTATTTTTGAAGGGGGTAGTACTCGCTTTTTATGGACCCCCCCCCCCCCCTTCTCCCTCATCTTTAGTATAATATTTTTGAGATTTTAAGATGTTCGTTCCGTTAGTTTGGCGATGTGGAGACCTTTCAACTCATTTTTTGGTCAATTTTAAGATCTTTCGTCCCATTTAGGTGTCGATTTTTTCCTGGCGAGCGATAGCGAGCCTGTAATTTTAGAAGGAATCGGCCTTCGGCCGGGACATTTTTCTACCGAAAAATGTACAAATTTATCCTGACAGGGGGTCTAGGGGGTATTTTTATTAGCTTAATGGAGGTCTAGTGAGGAAACTCAAAAATATATAAATAACATAAATACATAGACCAAAAAATAAGCATGGAATATAGAAAAAAAAAAAAAAAAAAGGAGGATGACCTAATTTTGCGGAGGTGTATTTTGCGGAGGTGTATTTTGCGGAGGTGTATTTTGCGGTGGTGTATTTTGCGGAGGTGTATTTTGCGGAGGTGTATTTTGCGGTGGTGTATTTTGCGGAGGTGTATTTTGCGGAGGTGTACTTTTAAAGCAACTAGTAAATGTGTCAAGGGGAGATGGGTCGTTTTTCTGGACACCATTCGCCCTCATGTTTAGCTTAGTTGGAAAGGCCATCAGACCATCAGGACTGTTAGGCCACTCTCTTCCTCATGTTTAGCCCCATTATTTCTCAGATTTGAAGACGTTCGTCCCATTAGTTTGGTGATTTTAAGACCTTTCGCCCATTTTCTTTGTAATTCGTGTCATTTAGGTGTCGATTGTATCCTGGCGAGCGATAGCGAGCCTGTAATTTAGAAGAAACCGGCCTTCGGCCGGGAAATTTTTCTACCGAAAAATGTACAACTATATCTTGAAGGGGGATCCTGGGGTTGTTTTTTTAAGTTTGATGGAGGTCTAGGGAGAAAACTAGACAAATAGTAAATAAATGAAAAAATAGACCAAATAATGAACCATCCCCCCTTAATAGTTCCTTCTGGTTAACCTGTATATCTTGTTTATTGTGCACACCTTAACACTTTCAACTAAAGGACACCATTATATGTATTAACTTTATAATTAACCCCTTGAAGCTCTGACGCGTTTTAGCATTTTTTTTTTTAAATTCTGTTTCAATAATTAACCCTCTGAAGCTCTGACGCGTTTTGGCAGTTTATTTTGGCTATCATTAGACGATTTTATGCAGCTTAGGAAGGAGCTGTGGGTATTAAAAGGGTAAATACTGTCTCAATTACCCTCTAACGTCCATGTACAATTCCTAATCAGAATAAAATCGGTTAATAATCACCAGAAAACAGAAAAGACATGAGTAATGGATCTTGAAAGGGTTAATCCTATTAGGTGCAGGGCGGGCCAATTTAGATCCTCCCGGTTTTACTCCATTACATTAGCTTGAAGATTTTAAGACGTTTCGCCTCATTAGTTTGGCGATTATAGGATGCTTCAACCCAATAAGGTGTCGATTATTCCTGGGCGAGCGATAGCGAGCCTGCAATTTGGGAGAAACCGGCCTTTGGCCGGGACATTTTTCTACCGAAAAATATACATATTTAGCTTGAATGGGGCCTGGGGGACGTTTTTTTTAGTTTGAAGGGGGTCTGGAGAGGCGTGTTTCTAAGTCTTGGGGGTAAACTAAAAACACATTGTTAAAAAGTGGCTAAAACAAATAAAACCCTCAATAATAATTAAACAAAATATCATAATAACCCCCAAGACGTTGCACCAGAAAGGGTTAAGCGATTGTTATTAGGCTTACAAACTAAAACGCCTTGCAAGAGCCCAACAATGTTACCCGCGATAGATGTGTCCACATTACACTTCAAGGGGAGATGGGGCGTTTTTCTGGTCCCCCCTTCTTCCTCCTGTTTAGCCCCATTGGTTTTAGGATTTTGAGACGTTCGGCCCATTAGTTTGGCGATTTTAAGACCTTTCGCCCCATTTCCTTGTCAATATTAAGATTTTTCGCGTTATTTAGGTGTCGATTTTTTCCTGGCGAGCGAAAGCGAGCCTCTAATTTAAGAGGAACCGCCCTTGGGCCGGAAAATTTTTCTATCGAAAAATGTAACAAAAAATCTCTTGAAGGAGGGTGTTGGGTGATGTTTTTTTAAGCTTGATTGAGCTCTAAGGATGAAAATATAAACATAATATAAAGATCTATAAATACACCCATCTCCCCTTAAATAAATACGCCCATCTCCCCTTAAATAAATACACCCATCTCCCCTTAAATAAATACGCCCATCTCCCCTTAAATAAATACACCCATCTCCCCTTAAATACATACGCCCATCTCCCCTTAAATAAATACACCCATCTCCCCTTAAATAAATACTCCTTAAATAAATACGCCCATCTCCCCTTAAATAAATACGCCCATCTCCCCTTAAATAAATACACCCATCTCCCCTTAAATAAATACACCCATCTCCCCTTAAATAAATACGCCCATCTCCCCTTAAATAAATACGCCCATCTCCCCTTAAATAAATACTCCTTAAATAAATACGCCCATCTCCCCTTAAATAAATACACCCATCTCCCCTTAAAGTTCTCCGAATTAAGCTGTCAGTGTAAAATTAAACAATGGCATATTTGTAGTGAAGGAATTGAGGTTCATATCCTGTTCTGATTATAACGATAAATTACCATTATACCGCAGTAAATGTATATATATAATTATATATAATTATATATATATATATATATATATATCAGTTGCCGAAAGCTTGCCCTCATAGAAAATAATAAAGATGATGTTGTTTACGCTGTCTCTGTTCTTCACCTTCATTATAAGACTACGATTTCCTGTACACACACACACACACACACGTCAATTAAGGGGAGATATCGACTTGAGGGATTTTTTTCTGGACCCCTTTCTCCCTCATGTTTAGCCCCATTGCTTTTGAGATTTTCAGACAGTCGCCCCATTAGTTTGGCGATTTTAAGAACTTTCGCTCCATTTCCGTCAATTTTAAGACATTTCGTGCAATTTAGGTGTCGATTTTATCCTGGCGAGCGATAGCGAGCCTGTAATTTAAGAGGAACCGGCTTTCAGCCGGGAAATTTTTCTACCGAAAAATGTACAAATTTATCTTGAAAGGGGGTCAAGGGGGTGTAATCTTAAGCTTGATGGATATCTAGGGACCAAACTAAAAACCTCCCCTTAAGGATACGGTATACTGTATAATCATGTAGTTGACCGGTGTTAGATTGTCATTGGGGCCATAATGTTTATAAATGAAACCTCGACTGATCCTTGACACACATGGTAGGTTGCTCGTTCGGGATGACATTCATTAAGGGAGCCCACCTCGCTTTTTGTTTCTCTTTCTCACCCTCTTGCTTTGGCTTGTATCCATTCGGCCCCATTCAGCCTACTATTTTAAGACGTGTACCCCCATCCAGGTGTCAATATTTTCTTGCCATCGGTAGCGAGCTAGCATATATATATTTTTGTTTTGACAGCAAGCTAAATTTGTACATTTTTCGATTGAAAAAATTCTCCGGCGAAGCCGGAGTTCTCCAAACAATGCTAGCTCGCTATCGCTCGCCAGGAAGAAATCGACATCTGGAGGGGGATAAACGTCTTAAAACAGTTGGCTGAATGGCGCCGAATGGATACAAGCCAGAGAATGAGAAAACAGGAGAGAAAGAGAAACAAAGCAGGTGACCCCCCTTTAAGGAAAAGTCACGAGATATTCGCCATGTCTTGCTTATACTCAACAGAAACATTTAGAACATCGCTTAACTCAACAAAAAAACCCACACACACGCCAAGGAATCTGCACGGTATATAAATAAAATCCGGTATCACACGAGCGCTTTTTCACTCTACATTTATCCTCAACACTGGTCTGGCAGTGTCAACCTTTACACTATTTTGGTCACCTAAATTCATCTACCATCAGTCTAGTTTCCGATACCAGTGTAAAATATTCCAGAAATGTTGTCAGAAAAATGTTGACCATAGAATGTTGACTATAAAAGCTCTCGTGTGATACCGGCTTAATTACATGTATAAGCTAGGTTAGAAAATGTCACTATCAAGGTCATCCGATGTCATTTTATTAACCCCTTCAGTACCATGACGTCTTTTATTAACCCCTTCAGTACCATGACGTCTTTTATTAACCCCTTCAGTACCATGACGTCTTTTATTAACCACTTCAGTACCATGACGTCTTTTATTAACCCCTTCAGTACCATGACGTCTTTTATTAACCCCTTCAGTACCATGACGTCTTTTATTAACCCCTTCAGTACCATGACGTCTTTTTACCTTTGATTCTGGCTAAAATGAGATGATTGTATGCAGTTTAAGGGGAGGTTTTTAGTTCAGGGACTTTTTTCTTGACCCCTTTCTCCCTTATGTCTAGCCCCTTTGCTTTTGAGATTTTAAGACGTTTGCCCCATTAGTTTGGTGATTTTTAAGAATTTCCGCCCCATTCTGTCAATTTTAAGACCTTTCGTGCCATTTAGGTGTCGATTTTATCCTGGCGAGCGATAGCGAGCCTGTAATTTAAGAGCAACCGGCCTCTGGCCGGGACATTTTTCTACCGAAAAATGTACAAATTTATCTTGAAAGGGGGTCTAGGAGGTGTAATTTTAAGCTTGATGAAAACGTAGGGAAGAAACTAAATACCTCCCCTTAACCCCTTCACCACCATGACGTTTAAGGAGAACCTGTATTACTATACGAGGGTTTATTGAGATCATATTTACCCATTTGAGTCGTATAAGTAGATTACAAACTATAGAAAATCGTCTAATGGTAACAAGAATATGATGAAATTGACGTAATGGTGGTGAAAGGGTTAAGGGGAGGTTTTTAGTTTGGTCCCTAGATATCCATCAAGCTTAAGATTACACCCCCTTGAGCCCCTTTCAAGATAAATTTGTACATTTTTCGGTAGAAAAATGTCCCGGCTGAAAGCCGGTTCCTCTTAAATTACAGGCTCGCTATCGCTCGCCAGGATAAAATCGACACCTAAATGGCACGAAAGGTCTTAAAATTGACATAAATGGGTCGAAGGTTCTTACAATCGTCAAAATAATGGGGAGAACGTCTTAAAATTAGAAAAGCAATGGGGCTAAACATGAGGGAGAAAGGAGTAAAGACAAAATCCCTCAAGTGGAATCTCCCCTAAAAAGGAAGCCACCGGTACTGAACGGGTTAAGGGGGTAGTGCTTGGTGTTTGGTCTATATAATAGAACATAAGAAAATGGGAGTCTGCAAAAAGCCGATCGGCCCACACAAGGCAGATCCCTGTCACACCCAACCCCAATTACATAACAACATAAAGTCATAAGATCGCGGGAAACTGCATATGGCCATGCGGCCCACATGAAGCAGCTCCCATTCACACCCAGCCCATATCACCCATATGGGAATCCAACTTATGCTTAAAGCTTTCAACTGTTTCTGAGCTAATTACTGTTCTGGGCAGTGCATTCCACATGTTAACAACTCTATTTCCAAACCAGTGCTTTCCTATATCTTTCCTAAATCTAAACTTATCTAACTTGAAACCATTTGAGCGGGTTATGTCGCCGTTCTTTAGCTTTAATACCTCATCTATATCGCCCTTATTTAAACCTTTTATCCATTTAAAGACCTCTATCATGTCTCCCCAACATCTTCGTCTCTCTAGTGAGTGCAGGCCTAAGACTTTCAACCTCTCCTCATACGATAAATTTCTAATATTATGTATCTTTTTGGTCATTCTTCTTTGGACTGCCTCTAAAGGGTCGATATCCATTCTATAATAAGGGCACCAAAATTGAACAGCATAGTCTAAATGGGGTCTTACTAGAGCTAAGTATAGTTTTAAGAAAACTTCAGCAGTCCTGTTGCTAACACTCCTAGATATGAATCCTAGAATTCCATTTGCCCTATTCCTAACACTTATACACTGTTTTCTGGGTTTCAGATCATTACTAACGAGCACCCCCAGATCCTTCTCACACTCTGAGTTATCCAATTCTACATTGTCTAGTTTGTATTTAGCATCTAAATTACGATTTCCAATCCTTAATACCTTACATTTGTCTATATTGAAACTCATCTGCCAATTTATGGACCTCTCGTGCAAGTGATCGAGATCATTTTGAAGACATTCCCTGTCGCTAGCTGACTCTATTATCCTACCTATTTTAGTATCATCAGCAAATGTACTGATCCTACTCTTTATGCCCGAGTCAAGATCATTTATGTATTATTTTATTTTAGTTAGGCCTCCATCAACCTTAAAAAAAATAAAAATAAACCCCCTTTCAAGATATATATGTACATTTTTCGGTAGAAACATGTTCCGGCCTTCCCTTCTAAAATTACAGGCTCGCTATCTCTCGCCAGGAAAAAATTGACACCTAAATGGCACGAAAGGTCTTAATATTGGCAAATAAATGGGGCGAAAGGTCTCAAAATCGCCAAACTAATGGAACGAAATTATTTAATTTTCAAAATGTATATGCTAAACATGAGGGAGAAGGTTGTTCATAAAAAGCGACTACTCTGGCAATAATCAGGAAGTGGCTGGAACTCCAAACACAGCTCCAGGATCCAGGGTTGGGCCTTGTAAACCTTGGATTCTGCAGCAGGAAGACAATGGAGCATCTTGGTTGAGCCCGAGAACTTTTCATCTCCTACTTTACTTCGGATTTCTCCACTTTATCTTCTACTGTACTTCCTATTTCTCCACTTTATCTTCTACTGTACTTCCTATTTCTCCACTTTATCTTCTACTGTACTTCCTATTTCTCCACTTTATCTTCTACTGTACTTCCTATTTCTCCACTTTATCTTCCTCTATCCAAAACTCTCTAATCTCCTACTTTTCCTATAGCCATCATCATCATCAGGAAGGCAGAACATCTGTGACTCCCATCGAACACTGATCTGAAACTCCCACCAAGCTCAACTCCTCAACTGACCTACTGAAGTACAGAAGGACTTGAGGTACTGATACCAGACTGGTGGATGGCACCCGTGATAACAGAGGCACCACAGAGGAATTATTATGTTACCTCCACCTTTTACTTTGGACTTAATGGACTTTACTCCTAAACTCAATTAATGAAATCAACAAATACATGTGGCAGTCCAGGGCTGACAACCCAGCTTATGAAGGACAGCCATTGACTAGACCCGCTAGCTTACCGCAGCCAGCACTGGACTGAAGCATCTTATTATTTCCAAACTAATGGGGTCGGAATCCTGAACCTTCTTCACCACTGCCTTACCATCGCAACTCATCACCTCAGACTTTATTCACACTTATGCCACCTAGTGAGTTTCTCACACACTAGGTAGCCTACTGTATTCCATTGCTTGTTTTGAATATGGAAATATTCATACAATAATTAATGTATTGGAAACAACAAGTGTGGGTTTAATGGCATGTCTGTGGCCTTTGTACTGAAACTTAACTAAGCCAACAACACAAATTTCATCCCAATATCTTTCCTTGAAACATTGGGCTTTAAGGGGAGATTTCCACTTGAGGGATTTTTTTCTTTACCCCTTTCTCCCTCATGTTTAGCCCCATTGCTTTTGAGATTTTAAGACGTTCGCCCCATTAGTTTGGCGATTTTAAGAACTTTCGCCCCATTTATTTCACTTTTAAGACCTTTCGTGTCATTTAGGTGTCGATATTTTCCTGGCGAGCGATAGCGAGCCTGTAATTTAAAAGGAACCGGCCTTCGGCCGGGAAATTTTTCTACCGAAAAATGTACAAATTTATTTTGAAAGGGGGTCAAGGGGGTGTAATTTCAAGCTTGATGGAAGTCTAGGAAACTCACTAAAAACCTCCCCTTAACTCAGGAACCTAAAAGTACTGTACCAGCTCAGCAGCAAGACCACTCCACCACACCTACCTTATCGCTAGTTGATCCCATTACTATAACAGAACAAAACATGGCGATAAGATAAACAAGCCCTGACGTACACTGAGCACCTCATATATAGATAACCAATGTTCAGGGTGTCGAACCGGAGCCATTGTATGTGAAGACTAGAATGAATATGAGACCAAAACTATACAAGAACATTAAAGGGGGTGACCTGCTTTTTGTTATTTCTGTCCTTTTCTCTCTTTCTCTGGCTTGTATCCATTCGGCCCCCATTCAGCCAACTATTTTAAGACGTTTATCCCCATCAAGGTGTCGATTTCTTCCTGGCGAGCGATAGCGACCCAGCATTATATGAAGAAATCCGGCTTCGCCGGAGACAATTTTTCTATCGAAAAATGTACAAATTTATCCTGCTGTCAAACAAAAATAAAAATATGCTGGCTCGCTACCGCTCACCAGTAAAAAATTGACACCTGGATGGGGATAAACGTCTTAAAACAATAGGCTGAATGGGGCCAAATGGATACAAGCCAGAGAAAGATAGAAAAGGACAGAACATAAACAGGTCACCCCCTTTGAAGCTCTGACGCGTTTTAAGTTTATTTTGGCTATCATTAGACGATTTTATGCAGCTTAGGAAGGATATGTGGGTATGAAAAGGGTAAATACTATCTCAATCAACCCTTTGACTTCCGTATACCGGTACCGTTACTAATCTGAATAACATCGTCTAATAGTAGCCAGAACACAGAACAGAAACGCGTATTGGAGCTTGAAAGGGTTAATTACCATGATATAGCATTGTGTTTGCCTTACAAAGCCATAATTTGAACTATACCAACAATTTAAGGGGGGTGACCTGCTTTTTTGTTATTTCTGTCCTTTTCTCTCTTTCTCTGGCTTGTATCCATTCGGCCCCATTCAGCCAACTATTTTAAGACGTTTATCCCCATCTAGGTGTCGATTTCTACCTGGCGAGCGATAGCGAGACAGCATTATATGAAGAAATCCGGCTTCGCTGGAGACATTTTTCTATCGAAAAATGTACAAATTTAGCCTGCTGTCAAACAAAAATAAGAAATATGCTGGCTCGCTACCGCTCACCAGTAAAAAATTGAGACCTGGATGGGGATAAACGTCTTAAAACAGTAGGCTGAATGGGGCCAAATGGATACAAGCCAGAGAAAGATAGAAAAGGACAGAACAAAAACAGGTCACCCCCTTAAGTCTTTGCATAATACAATAAAGACTAAAAAAGAAGGAAGTGCGATTTGGTGTGACACCCAGGTAACAACCAACACAATCAGCAGTGATGTTGACGGGGATGACACGTGTAATCATCTCTCTCTCTCTCTCTCTCTCTCTCTCTCTCTCCAAGGTTGTTTACATCACGTGACCTACACTCCACCACCACCACCTGCTACTACTACGCACTTTATCTCCCCCTGTACCCGGACGGAGCACCAGTATATTATGCAAACACAGGTACTTTTTTTTTTTTTTTTTTTTTTTTTTTTAATTCCAGCTACTCCCTCTCGGGCAGACAGCCTTTACACTCTACCGCTGAACACGGTGAGGCCCGTGTGGTCTTGCTCCAGTCTATACCCACCCTTCCATGTATGGAACTATATTAAAGGGAATGGGTTATAATTTTTAAGTCGATTATATAATATACTTTTTTTTTTTTTTTTTTTTTTAGTTTCCTCCCTAGACCTCCATCAAACTTAAAAACAAATATTCATTAGATCCCTCTTCAAGATTAATTTGTACATTTTTCAGTAGAAAAATGTACAGGCCGATTGCCGGTTCTTCCAAAATTACAGGCTCACTATCGTTCGCCAGGAAAAAAATATCGACACTCTAATAGCACGAAAGGTCTTACTATTGACAAAGAAATGGGCGCAAGGTCTTAAAATCGACACACCAATGGGACAAACACCTTATAATTGAAAAAAAACTAATGGGGCTAAACATGAGGGAGAAGGGGGATCTAGAAAAACGACCCATCTCCCCTTAAGTAAAATTGAACAATGAGTATTTTGGGTTATAAAATAGTTAACTGGTATAATTATAACCCGTTTTGAATCAGTATTGTCGTATTTTTACATCCAATTACATGGCCAACTGTAGAACACGAGGCAGAGGCGAGTCTCGTGAAGTTATAACATTCTGTGATCTCTAACAGGATTAACCCCTTCTGTACCGGCCACGTCCTTTTTAAGTTTATTCTAATTATATTCAGACGATTTTGTGAAGTCTTAGAAGGATCTGTGGTAGTTACAAGGGTTAAGGGGAGGTTATACATTAAATTCCAGCAAATTTTGTACCAAATTTAAGTGCATTCATTTATCTTTTCCCCATAGATATATTCTTGACTTTTTCTCCTCAGACTGATTTTACTTTAAGCTAAGGGTGGTATTTGTACAAACTAACCTAGCCTAACCCAACCTGCCAAGCTTTTGACCTAACCCAAACCTAGCCTAGCCTATAGCCAGCCAATCTGTTTTATTATTAACTCTTGTAGATATTGTATTTAGTATCCTACTGTAGCTATACAGTATATATCTGTAATTTTAGTTGTTGCTTGCACGTTCTTGTAATAACCTTTGACTGATACACTTTTTTTATCTAAAAAGAGTAGGCTACTGCTTTACTAGGCTACAGTGACACCAGGTCCATCTGTTGACACAGTATATTAACCCCTTGTGTGCAGTCACACTTTATTTTTATATAATCTCTATTTGGTGAATTGTATATTTAGTTACATATTCTGTTATACATATATTTGTTTAAGGTTAGGGTTATCACACCTGGTAGCCTATTTCTGCGAATTTCAATTTTATTATTTTCGGTTAGGCTATTCAACGCTGGTAGCCTATTATTGCGTATTTCAATTTAAAAAAAAACTTTTGGTTAGGCTATCGCCCCTGGAAGCCTAATTCTGCGTATCTCAACATTTTTGTTTTCGGTTAGGCTATCACCCCTGATAACCTATTTCTGCGTATTTCAGCATATTTGTTTTCGGTTGAAGTGATTGAAGTGTTTTTAAAGTGAGTGAAGTGTTTTAAAGTGAGTGAATTGTTTTTTAAGTGAGTGAAGTGATCTGAAGAAAGTGACTGTCACCATGCCTCGCGCTTGTGCGAACTGCGCCGGTAGGTTTGGTGAGTCCATGTTTGCTACTATCGATCTTCAAGACTGCCGGCTCTGCCAGCAACGAGAGAATTTTACAGTGAAATTAGACGAAGCCTACAACAAGATCAACGTCCTCACCATGAAGCTGGAATCACTCCAAGAGTTTGTAACACTCAACGTTGGAGTACCACAAACTTCAATTGTCACCGCAACTCCAGCAGCCACCAACGCCCCAACGTCAACTGCCAACAATTCAACGCCTACAGTAGCCACTTCAGCTGATGTATCCGATACTCAAGATACAAATAGTGACTCTCTTCCCCCTCAAGACAACTTCCGTGTCGTGAGGAACAACGTTTGCCCCAAGACCAGGAAACACATACCGATTACCGAGTGTCAAAACCGTTTCCAGATACTCGCAGACTCAGATGACGAAGAGGAAATAGAAGAAGTCCGGCTCGTGGGAGACTCGATGATACGTGGTCAGCTCACAGAGTTTTGCGCCAGGGCACCTAAGACCAGGAAGCGTTTTTGTATCCCTGGTGGTGGTGTGGATGACGTAGTTGCAGCAGTTGACGAAGTATCAAAGCTGGCCCCTGCTAATACAATGTACGTCATCCACGTTGGATCCAACGATGTGCAGCGAACCCGGTCGGAAGATTTGCTTTTAAAGTACCAGCAGCTGATCAAGTCGTTTAAGGAGAAGTCATCAAGGATCATCGTCTCAGGAATCGTCCCCCGGCTCGGTGTAGAGAGCCGATTTTACAACATAGCCACCAGCACAAATCGTTGTCTAGCAAACCTCTGCAGGAAGGAGAACGTGGGATTCGTCGACACCTGGGACAATTTCTACTTCGATGACTATTTGTTTTCGGACGATGGAGTTCATCTGAACCAGGTGGGAGCAGCACGTTTTGGGCGTCTTCTCAACGATGCGGTGAAGGATTTTCGGAGAAGAAATCGACTCAGCACAGGACAACCAGGAAGGAGGACCGAAGACAGCGAGGACGGCAACCTACAAAGGAATTAAATACTAATCCGTCAAGAACCGCGAATTTGGATAAATCTCCACCAACACGACCCAAATTCAAAACCGTCAGGGATAACGACCGAGGACCGAGGACAGCCATGAATGTAAATGTAGATCCGACCAGAACCAAAAATTCGATGAAAGAACGTAATGCGAGTTCTAAAACCGCAACTTTAAAGGTTTTCTATGCAAACGCTCGTAGCATACGCAATAAATTTTCAGATTTAGAGGAACTAGTGTTTACAGAAAATTATGATGTGATTGGCATAACAGAATCTTGGCTCAATACAGAAGATAGAGACTTTTTAGCAGAGTATTCACTTCCCGGTTATGTAATGTTTGAGAACAGCCGAATAAATAAAAATGGAGGTGGCGTTTTATTTTATATCAAAGAAAGTCTTAACCCGACCCTCGTGTCAAAACCTCAAATTGTGAACGTCGACACATCTTTTGTGCTAATAAAGAATAATAAAGGTACAAAAATAATACTTGCGTTAATATACAGACCTCCAGCTCAATCAGTGCAAACTGACCGAGAAATTTACGAACAAATTGCAGATGTAAGTAACTCACAAGATACCGTAATTTTTGGCGACTTTAATTTACCTGTGACCAAGTGGGGCGATACTCTTACTTCACACTCCGGACATGACTTGTATACGAACTTGCAAGAGAGTTCGCTTTATCAATTTGTTCGAACGCCGACCCGTGGTAATAACGTTCTTGACATTGTACTTGCAACAAAAGAAGAATTGATAGAGAATTTGAATGTTGGTGATGAATTCAGTAACAGCGACCATCGTACGATAACTTTCACTTTAAAGTTTACTAGTAACGAACCAAATAGTAGCATCGAAAAAGTCCCTAATTTCAAGAAAGCAAACTTCCATAAACTTAGAGCTATGTTTAAAGAAACTGACTGGAGCTTTTTAATTAACAATAACGACATAAATACATCTTGGAAGTTATTCGAAACCACTTACCTAAAAGCAGTGCAAGACTGCATACCATCGAAAATACGGCGTCCAGGCCATAATAATAAGCCCAAATGGTGGAATAAAGATATTTCAAACTGCCTGCTTGCTAAAAAATTTGCTAATGATAGATTAAAATCCTCACAAAATGACGAAGAACGGGTGAAATTTGTAGAGCTACGACGCAAAGCCAAAAAGTTAATTAAGCAAAGTAAAAAGACCTTAGAGTTACATATTGCGAATCAAAGTAAAACAAACCCGAAAGAATTCTATAGTTATATCAGAAAGAAAAAAGTAGTTACTTCAACTGTTGGACCGTTAGTCGATGAAAAAGGAGAATACACCAAAGACGAAGTACAAATGAGTAATGCCCTCAATACCTTCTTTGCATCAGTTTTTACAACCGAAGACCTCAGTGATATCCCTACACCATCGCCGATTCAGATTGATAATTCAGATGTTCTAAGCAATATCACCGTTACAGAGAGAGAAGTATTGAATTGTTTAGATAAACTCAAAGTAAATAAAACGCCAGGACCTGATACAATCTCGCCTAGAGTTCTAAAGGAAGCTAAGAATGAGCTCTCCAAACCACTGACATTACTATTCAATAAATCCTTGCAGTCTGGAACTATGCCTGATCAGTGGAAGCTAGCCAACGTAACACCGATATTCAAAAAAGGCAGCAAATCCCTACCCAGTAACTATCGTCCAATTAGCTTAACCTCAGTTGTATGTAAAATGCTAGAAACGGTCATACGAGACAGACTCGTAAATCACTTAGAGGAAAATAACATACTTAAAGATACTCAACACGGCTTTCGTAAAAAACGTTCCTGTTTAACAAACCTCTTAGACTTCTTCCACGATATCCTCAACCTCTACGATGAGAGTAAAGCTGTAGATATTATATACCTTGATTTTCAAAAGGCCTTTGACAAAGTTCCCCACAAACGTTTACTGCTAAAACTAAAAGCGCATGGAATACAAGACGGTGTGTTGAAATGGATAGAAAATTGGCTCAACAACAGAAAGCAAAGAGTAGTCATAAACGGTAAGGCATCTAAATGGACCAATGTAAGTAGCGGGGTACCCCAGGGATCGGTACTAGGACCAATTCTCTTTCTAATTTACATCAACGACATAGATGAGGGTCTCACCTGCACAATCTCAAAATTTGCTGACGATACAAAAATTGCAAATAGCGTACTCTCAAAAGAACAAGTTGACGATATGCAACACAATCTAGATAAATTGTCATGTTGGGCCCAAATTTGGCAAATGAGTTTCAATGCGGATAAATGTAAAGTACTACATGTCGGATACCTAAATGAGAAAGCAAACTATTCGATGAATGGCACTCAGCTTAAGAATGTAAACAGAGAAACTGATCTGGGAGTAACAATATCGAGTAACCTAAAACCGAGTCAACAATGTTCAGAAGTTGTTAAGAAGGCAAACAAAATAATTGGCTTTATAGGCAGGTCATTTGAGCATAAATCCAAAGAAGTTATCCTAACCCTTTACAATTCCTTAGTCCGCCCTCTTCTGGAATACTGCGTTCAATCCTGGTGCCCTTATTACCAAAAAGATATAAACAAGCTAGAACGAGTTCAACGTAGAGTTACCAAAATGATACCTAGCCTAAAGAACAAACCATACGAAGAGCGTCTTAGAGAATTAAATCTATTTCCTTTAACCCAGCGCAGATTAAGAGGCGACTTAATTCAAGTGTTCAAAATCATCAAAGGCATCGACAATATGAACTGTAGTAAGTACTTCACTATCGACCAATCTAATTACACACGGGGAAACGGTTGCAAAATTATTGGTAAATCTTTTAACTCGCACGAATCTAAGAATTTCTTCTTCAATCGAGTTGTCAACTTGTGGAATGGGCTTCCCCGAAACGTTATAGACTGCAGCACCGTTGATTCATTTAAATTCCGCCTAGACAAATATCTCGCATCAAACCCGCGACTGACTGCGTTTGTAAATGAATAACTTTATCCTCCCCTCAGTTACTAACCCATATGTCCCCTACTAACTTCCTAGTCCTGCCACGTTAGTGGCAGGGCAGTAGTTCCCTTTCCAATGTTCCCTTACCCACTCTAAACCACTGTTTGGACACTTGATCCTCAGTGTTTTGGAGGACAAGCAGCCTAGAAGGGTCACTAGATCTGTTGTTGCTTGATTTCCTTTGTACCCCCTTTGTACCTTTGTACCCCTTTGTATTTAGTTTGTTCCCTAGACCTCCATCAAGCTTAAAATTACACCCCCTTCAGTCCCTTTCAAGATAAATTTGTACATTTTTCGGTAGAAAAATGTCCCGGCCGAAGGCCGGTTCTTTTAAATTACAGGCTCGCTATCGCTCGCCAGGATAAAATCGACACCTGAATGGCACGAAAGGTCTTAATATGGGGTGAAAGTTCTTAAAATCGCTAAACTAATGGGGCAAACGTTTTATAATATCAAAAGCAATGGGGCCAAACATGAGGGAGAAAGGGGTCAAGAAAAAAAAATCCCTCAAGTGGAAATCTCCCCTTAAGCAAGACAGTTTGAAGCTTGTCAATGGCTAGAGGCCCGTTTTAAACTGAATATAATCGTCTAATAGTCTCATAGTAGCAAGAATAAAATTAACGAGACGTCGCCGGTACAAAAGAGGTTACATTATAATGGAATACATAGAGTACCGGTAGGTATTATGGCAGGTTAAGGGGAGGCAGACCGTTATGGCAGGTTAAGGGGAGGCAGACCGTTATGGCAGGTTAAGGGGAGGCAGACCGTTATGGCAGGTTAAGGGGAGGCAGACCGTTATGGCAGGTTAAGGGGAGGCAGACCGTTATGGCAGGTTAAGGGGAGGCAGACCGTTATGGCAGGTTAAGGGGAGGCAGACCGTTATGGCAGGTTAAGGGGAGGCAGACCGTTATGGCAGGTTAAGGGGAGGCAGACCGTTATGGCAGGTTAAGGGGAGGCAGACCGTTATGGCAGGTTAAGGGGAGGCAGACCGTTATGGCAGGTTAAGGGGAGGCAGACCGTTATGGCAGGTTAAGGGGAGGCAGACCGTTATGGCAGGTTAAGGGGAGGCAGACCGTTATGGCAGGTTAAGGGGAGGCAGATCGTTATAGCAGGTTAAGGGGAGGCAGACCGTTATGGCAGGTTAAGGGGAGGCAGACCGTTATGGCAGGTTAAGGGGAGGCAGACCGTTATGGCAGGTTAAGGGGAGGCAGACCGTTTGTTTGGTCTATTAATTCATGTATTCATATATTTTTTTAGTTTCCTCCCTAGACCTCCATCAAGCTTAGAAAAACACCCCCTAGACCCCCCTTCAAGATAAATTTGTACATTTTTCGGTAGAAATTTTTCCCGGCCGAAGGCCGGTTCCTTTTAAAATTGCAGGCTCGCTATCGCTCGCCAGGAAATAATCGACACCTAAATGGCATGAAAGGTCTTAAAATTGACAACGAAATGGGGCGACAGGTGTTATAATCGCCAAACTAATGGGCCGAACGTCTTATAATCTCAAAACTAGTGGGGCTAAACATTAGGGAGAAGGGGGTCCAGAAAAACGGTCTGCCTCCCCTTAACTAATACAGTATATAGTGAATGTAGGAATTATAAACTATATCTGGGTTATATATAATAATAATAAACTCCCAGCCCCTGCCCTGTTGCACTCTTTCAACTCTGGGGGAGGCACTCGATACACGCAGTTCTGCCTTTTGTCTCCCTCACTCACAAAAAAAAAAAAAAAAAATGCCAGCCTCTTGCAGTAGTCCAAGGCGCATTAATGATTAGACAGACTTCAGGTTTTTGTTGTCATTTTTTCTCCATGCCAAGAGGGTTGAGTTGCCTAGACATGAACCAGGGAGATAATTATGGTGTGGGGAGATTCCTAGGTTAACCCCTTCCATACCGGCGACGTGTTTTGTATTGGATTTCAGCGACATTTAGACGATTGTATGCAGCTTAGGAAGGGCATGTGGTAACTAAAAGAATTGAAAGGATTGATTGAGATAGTTTGTACCCATTGAGATAGTTTGTACCCATTGAGATAGTTTGTACCCATTGAGATAGTCTGTACCCATTGAGATAGTCTGTACCCATTATAGTAGTCTATTAGCGTCTCTTTTTCTTCTGCTCTCATTTGGAAGGACCATATTACCAGTCTTGCTAAGGCAGCCTCCCAGAAGCTGGGTGTGCTCAACCGCCTTAGCGGGTTCTTTACCCCTGCACAGCTTCTTGCTCTGTACAGGGGCATAGTGCGTCCTTGTATTGAGTATTGTTCACATGTGTGGGGAGGTTCCTCTCACACCGCTCTCCTAGACAAAATTGAAAGGAAGGCCTTTTGTATCATTAACTCCCGTCCACTCACCAACTCTCTGCAATCTCTCTCTCTTCGCCGCAATGTTGCATCGATCTCGCTATTCTATCGCTACTATAATAATCAGTGTTCCTCAAAGCTTTCCCAGTGCATACCACCTCCTTTACGTAGGGCACGTGGTACCCGTCTTGCAACTCAATCCCACCCCTACTCTGTGCAACTCTCCAACCCAAGAGTGAAACGTTACTCTCAGACTTTCTTCTACTCAACAGCTGAGCTCTGGAACTCTCTCCCAGAATCAGTCTTTCCCTCTTCCTATGACCTAAATTGCTTCAAACTCCGTGTGTCCAGGCATTTTGGCTCGAACGTCCCTTGATTTTGGCCCTGTCACTCTTTCAACTATGGGGGAGGCACTCGCTATAGGCAGTTCTGCCTTTTGCCTCCCTCACTCACATAGAAATAACAAAACGTCCTTCCTAAGCTTAATATAATCATTTAATATTAATAGTAGCCAGAATAAAGTTTAAAGTACGGCGCCGGTACAGATTTTAAGACGTTTGACCCTAATAGCTTGTCGATTTTCAGACCTTTCGTCCCATTTATTTATCAATATTAAGACCTTTCGTGGTATTTATGTGTTGATTTTTCCCTGGCGAGCGATAGCGAGCCCGGAATTTTGAGAGGAAACGGCCTTCGGTCGAGACATTTTTTTACCGAAGGATGTACAAAATTATCTTAAAGGCGCATCTCGGAGGACCCCAGCGTGACGTCAAGCACCCAAGTCGGCCGCGGATTGGGTGACTGGAACCTCACCTCCACCAACCCCACTGAGCTGACGTCATCATCCAAGCAGCTGTCCGATTGGTCAATCGAGGGGATCCTGCGGCGAATCCGGAGGGCTCTCCCATTGCTCTCTCCCCTACCCCCCTTGCCGGAACCACAATGACCTATGACACACCTGAGACCAACACTTAACCGTGCCCTTTTTCCACCTGCAGCAGAGAGCACCTGGAAAAGTGAGTAGGTATTCAGGCCAGGTAGGGGAAAATGATCTCATCCCCCCTCCCTGAGATCTGAATGCTTACAGGCTTCTACAGGTACCCTCTGGCCCGACTTCTTGTATCAACGGCTAATCCCGAACAAGACCTAGAATGCAATCTGGCTCTAGGACCTCGAATGCTCTCAAGCTTTTATAATTGAGACCGGGCTTGCAGGTCCCCTTTACCTTAGATAATTTATATTCCAGTTACCTATTAAATACCCGGACACGCTGTCCTTAACGTTAATTCTTCCACTATTGTTATATTGTCATGTCTGTCAACCTCTAGGTTATCAGGCCTCTGCGTAACTATAGGTGATAAGCTCTGCCACACCTACACTTATACTATAGTAGCTTCATGCTAGGGAATTCCCTATACTACACACACCGAGTCTAACTAGGAGTACAGTATCTATCATTATTACGTCTCCGAAGTGCGTGTTGTATTATATGTATCTTGTGTATCCTTATGTTTAAGGGGAGGTATTTAGTTTGTTCCCTACTTTTTCATCAAGCTTAAAATTACACCCCCTAGACCCCCTTTCAAGATAAATGTGTACATTTTTCGGTAGAAAAATTTCCCGGCCGGAGGCCGGTTGCTCTTAAATTACAGGCTCGCTATCGCTCGCCAGGAAAAAATCGACACCTTAACGGCACGAAAGGTCTTAAAATTGACAGAAATGGGGCAAAATGTCTTAAAATATCCAAACTACTAGAGCGAAGGTCTTAAAATCTCAAAAGCAATGGGGCTAAACATGAGGGAGAAAGGGGTCCAGAAAAAAATCCCTCAAGTGGAAATCTCCCCTTAATTAATATAGCTTACTATGCTATTGCTTTCACAAGTTATGTTCTTGATGCATTACCGGTACTCTGGTATACACTCACAAATGTTCTTGATGCATTACCGGTACTCTGGTATACACTCACAAATGTTCTTGATGCATTACCGGTAC
>JBAKBP010035492.1:0-19466 GCA_037953745.1 Lithodes maja
GTCCTAGTACCGATCCCTGGTTTACCCCGCTACTTACATTGGTCCATTTAGATGCCTTACCGTTTATGACTACCCTTTGCTTTCTGTTGCTGAGCCAATTTTCTATCCATTTCAACACACCGTCTTGTATTCCATGCGCTTTTAGTTTTAGCAGTAAACGTTTGTGGGGAACTTTGTCAAAGGCCTTTTGAAAATCAAGGTATATAATATCTAAAGCTTTACTCTCATCGTAGAGGTTGAGGATATCGTGGAAGAAGTCTAAGAGGTTTGTTAAACAGGAACGTTTTTTACGAAAGCCGTGTTGAGTATCTTTAAGTATGTTATTTTCCTCTAAGTGATTTACGAGTCTGTCTCGTATGACCGTTTCTAGCATTTTACATACAAATGAGGTTAAGCTAATTGGACGATAGTTACTGGGTAGGGATTTGCTGCCTTTTTTGAATATCGGTGTTACGTTGGCTAGCGTCCACTGATCAGGCATAGTTCCAGACTGCAAGGATTTATTGAATAGTAATGTCAGTGGTTTGGAGAGCTCATCCTTAGCTTCCTTTAGAACTCTAAGCGAAATTGTATCAGGTCCTGGCGTTTTATTTACCTTGAGTTTATCTAAACAATTCAATACTTCTCTCTCTGTAACGGTGATATTGCTTAGAACATCTGAATTATCAATCTGAATCGGCGATGGTGTAGGGATATCACTGAGGTCTTCTGTTGTAAAAACTGATGCAAAGAAGGTATTGAGGGCATTACTCATTTGTACTTCGTCTTTGGTGTATTCTCCATTTTCATCGACTAACGGTCCAACAGTTGAAGTAACTACTTTTTTCTTTCTGATATAACTATAGAATTCTTTCGGGTTTGTTTTACTTTGATTCGCAATATGTAACTCTAAGGTCTTTTTACTTTGCTTAATTAACTTTTTGGCTTTGCGTCGTAGCTCTACAAATTTCACCCGTTCTTCGTCATTTTGTGAGGATTTTAATCTATCATTAGCAAATTTTTAGCAAGCAGGCAGTTTGAAATATCTTTATTCCACCATTTGGGCTTATTATTATGGCCTGGACGCCGTATTTTCGATGGTATGCAGTCTTGCACTGCTTTTAGGTAAGTGGTTTCGAATAACTTCCAAGATGTATTTATGTCGTTATTGTTAATTAAAAAGCTCCAGTCAGTTTCTTTAAACATAGCTCTAAGTTTATGGAAGTTTGCTTTCTTGAAATTAGGGACTTTTTCGATGCTACTATTTGGTTCGTTACTAGTAAACTTTAAAGTGAAAGTTATCGTACGATGGTCGCTGTTACTGAATTCATCACCAACATTCAAATTCTCTATCAATTCTTCTTTTGTTGCAAGTACAATGTCAAGAACGTTATTACCACGGGTCGGCGTTCGAACAAATTGATAAAGCGAACTCTCTTGCAAGTTCGTATACAAGTCATGTCCGGAGTGTGAAGTAAGAGTATCGCCCCACTTGGTCACAGGTAAATTAAAGTCGCCAAAAATTACGGTATCTTGTGAGTTACTTACATCTGCAATTTGTTCGTAAATTTCTCGGTCAGTTTGCACTGATTGAGCTGGAGGTCTGTATATTAACGCAAGTATTATTTTTGTACCTTTATTATTCTTTATTAGCACAAAAGATGTGTCGACGTTCACAATTTGAGGTTTTGACACGAGGGTCGGGTTAAGACTTTCTTTGATATAAAATAAAACGCCACCTCCATTTTTTATTTATCGGCTGTTCTCAAACATTACATAACCGGGAAGTGAATACTCTGCTAAAAAGTCTCTATCTTCTGTATTGAGCCAAGATTCTGTTATGCCAATCACATCATAATTTTCTGTAAACACTAGTTCCTCTAAATCTGAAAATTTATTGCGTATGCTACGAGCGTTTGCATAGAAAACCTTTAAAGTTGCGGTTTTAGAACTCGCAGAACGTTCTTTCATCGAATTTTTGGTTCTGGTCGGATCTACATTTACATTCATGGCTGTCCTCGGTCCTCGGTCGTTATCCCTGACGGTTTTGAATTTGGGTCGTGTTGGTGGAGATTTATCCAAATTCGCGGTTCTTGACGGATTAGTATTTAATTCCTTTGTAGGTTGCCGTCCTCGCTGTCTTCGGTCCTCCTTCCTGGTTGTCCTGTGCTGAGTCGATTTCTTCTCCGAAAATCCTTCACCGCATCGTTGAGAAGACGCCCAAAACGTGCTGCTCCCACCTGGTTCAGATGAACTCCATCGTCGAAAACAAATAGTCATCGTAGTAGAAATTGTCCCAGGTGTCGACGAATCCCACGTTCTCCTTCCTGCAGAGGTTTGCTAGACAACGATTTGTGCTGGTGGCTATGTTGTAAAATCGGCTCTCTACACCGAGCCGGGGGACGATTCCTGAGACGATGATCCTTGATGACTTCTCCTTAAACGACTTGATCAGCTGCTGGTACTTTAAAAGCAAATCTTCCGACCGGGTTCGCTGCACATCGTTGGATCCAACGTGGATGACGTACATTGTATTAGCAGGGGCCAGCTTTGATACTTCGTCAACTGCTGCAACTACGTCATCCACACCACCACCAGGGATACAAAAACGCTTCCTGGTCTTAGGTGCCCTGGCGCAAAACTCTGTGAGCTGACCACTGTATCATCGAGTCTCCCACGAGCCGGACTTCTTCTATTTCCTCTTCGTCATCTGAGTCTGCGAGTATCTGGAAACGGTTTTGACACTCGGTAATCGGTATGTGTTTCCTGGTCTTGGGGCAAACGTTGTTCCTCACGACATGGAAGTTGTCTTGAGGGGGAAGAGAGTCACTATTTGTATCTTGAGTATCGGATACATCAGCTGAAGTGGCTACTGTAGGCGTTGAATTGTTGGCAGTTGACGTTGGGGCGTTGGTGGCTGCTGGAGTTGCGGTGACAATTGAAGTTTGTGGTACTCCAACGTTGAGTGTTACAAACTCTTGGAGTGATTCCAGCTTCATGGTGAGGACGTTGATCTTGTTGTAGGCTTCATCTAATTTCACTGTAAAATTCTCTCGTTGCTGGCAGAGCCGGCAGTCTTGAAGATCGATAGTAGCAAACATGGACTCGCCAAACCTACCGGCGCAGTTCGCACAAGCGCGAGGCATGGTGACAGTCACTTTCTTCAGATCACTTCACTCACTTAAAAAACAATTCACTCACCTTTAAAAACACTTCACTCACTTTAAAAACACTTCAATCACTTCAACCGAAAACAAATATGCTGAAATACGCAGAAATAGGTTATCAGGGGTGATAGCCTAACCGAAAACAAAAATGTTGAGATACGCAGAATTAGGCTTCCAGGGGCGATAGCCTAACCAAAAGTTTTTTTTTTTTAAATTGAAATACGCAATAATAGGCTACCAGCGTTGAATAGCCTAACCGAAAATAATAAAATTGAAATTCGTAGAAATAGGCTACTAGGTGTGATAACCTAACCTTAAACAAATATATGTATAACAGAATATGTAACTAAATATACAATTCACCAATAGAGATTATATAAAAATAAAGTGTGACTGCACACAAGGGGTTAATATACTGTGTCAACAGATGGCCCTGGTGTCACTGTAGCCTAGTAAAGCAGTAGCCTACTCTTTTTAGATAAAAAAGTGTATCAGTCAAAGGTTATTACAAGAACGTGCAAGCAACAACTAAAATTACAGATATATACTGTATAGCTACAGTAGGATACTAAATACAATATCTACAAGAGTTAATAATAAAACAGATTGGCTGGCTATAGGCTAGCTAGGTTTGGGTTAGGTCAAAAGCTTGGCAGGTTGGGTTAGGCTAGGTTAGTTTGTACAAATACCACCCTTAGCTTAAAGTAAAATCAGTCTGAGGAGAAAAGTCAAGAATATATCTAGGGGGAAAAGATAAATGAATGCACTTAAATTTGGTACAAAATTTGCTGGAATTTAATGTATAATCCCCCAAAAGGTTTGTTTACAAAATGGCGTCGGCGTTAGTCTCTGTAGGCAGGTTAGTTAGTAAACAATATTGTTTATTAGCAAATTAATATGCCAAAGCTTTACTTACATACAAGGCAGTTAAATAGATACTTACTACAGTAGGTAATGGGTACAATTAGGGGCTACGATTTTATATAAAATAGTAATAAGAGAGCGTTTGTTTACAAAGCAAAACAAAACAATAGATGGCGCTAGTGGCGCCCTGTCCGAGCAGGAGTCTTGTGATAAACACAAAGTTTATCAGTCAATACACAGCGAAATATCGTGCAGTGTTACTTACTAAGCTACAGGATGGTTAAACGTGCTCTTAACCACCGTTCATGCACAAGAATGAAGAGGATGAGTAGTTAATACTCAAATTATGATCGATATCGTGAGAGCGTTGACAAAGCGTCTGCAGCGTCTGGCGGTAGCACTACTGTATGAACATGTATCGTTTTCTGTCCACATCCACTCTGTGGGACGGTAAATAAAGGCCAAAAAGTCAAACACAAGTCTTCTCTCTCTCTCTCTCTCTCTCTCTCTCTCTCTCTCTCTCTCTCCTCTCTCTCTCTCTCTCTCTCTCTCTCCTCTCTCTCTCTCTCTCTCTCCCAATTAGGCTAATTTTCTAATTCCATATTAAGAGACCGGTGTATAGCATTAAAAGACAATTATTGATGAAGTCCATGAAATTCAATAAATATGTGATCTAATTCATTACCTATAGGCCTATCCTTTACTCTAATACGGGACACTGTGTCAATAAATTAAGGGAACCCACCTCGCTTTTTTTTCTCTTTCTCTCCCTCTCTCTTTGGCTTGTATCCATTCGGCCCCATTCAGCATGCTGTTTTTAGAAGTTTACCCCCACCCAGGTGTCAATATTTTCCTGGCGAGCGGTAGCGAGCCAGCATATATATATTTTTGTTTTGACAGCAAGCTAAATTTGTACATTTTTCGATAGAAAAATTTCTCCGGCGAAGCCGGATTTTTCCATACAATGCTGGCTAGCTATCGCTCGCCAGGAATAAATTGACACCTGGATGGGGATAAACGTCTTAAAACAGTTGGCTGAATGGGGCCGAATGGATAGAAGCCAGAGAAAGAGAAAAGGAGAGATAAAAAAAAAAAAAAAAACGGTGACCCCCTTAACACAAATAGGCTGATCTATAACTGAGAAGACAAAAGCGAGAGTGGAGTTCCCAGGCCCAACTTATTTATATAGAGGTAGCCTGACCAGGATTCGAACCCACCCTCTCCAGATAATTTTGTGAGAGTTGGGCAGCGTATTCACTCGACCATGACCTGTTTGCCATTATCATTAGATTTATCATCATAGTAACTTAGTTAGTCCAAAAGATGTTCATATATTAACTCCTTCTGTCCCGACGACGTCTTTCTAATCTTATTCTAGCTTATTCTAGATATATTCAGACGATTTTGTGCAGTTTAAGAAGGATTTATGGTAGTAATAATGGTCAAGCGAGATATTTCGAAGCCGGTTAATTGAATACAAACGTCCAATAGTAGGCAGCGTAAAGTGAAAAAAAGTCGCCGGTACAGAAGGGGTTAAGCAAAATCATGGAAAAGATATAAAATTACTACACTAATATAATACAACATCTCCAGCATTCATAAAATTACTACACTAATATATACAACATCTCCGGCATTCGAGTCTATTCGTGTCACTGCATCATAGAGAGAAGCGGCAGCGAATTATGAAAATTATATTAAGGGGGGATGGGCCGGTTTTCTGGACCACTTTCTCCCTCATTGTTTAGCCTCATTGTTTTCAGATGTTAAGATGTTTGCCCCATTAGTTAGTCAATTTAAAGACCTTTCGCCCCATTTCTTCGTCAATATTTAGACCTTTCGTGCTATTTTGGTGTTGATTTTTCCCTGGCGAACGATAGTGAGCCTGTAATGGTGGAAGAACCGGCCTTAGGCCGGGAAAATTTTCTACCGAAAAATTTACAAATTAATCTAGAAGGGGGATCTGTACAAGCAGGCCAAAATCGGTCGGATAAACAACACTTTCAGTCAGGGATGTATGACTAATCCCGCAAACTGATTGAACTGACACAGGGATTGTAAAAAGGTTCGAGGAGACTAAAAGAGATAGTTTTACCCTTTGAAACGGTAGCAAAAATACACGAACTCGGAAAAACGTAATAGAAAAAATAAATGAAAAGGGAAAAATGTAATAAAAACACAAACTCTATAAAAGGCCTCACTCACATCCCGACTCACACGCTCTTTTGACAATAAAAAAACAAAAAGTATGTATAAATAAAACAAAAAAAATTAGTTCACAACGGCTGTATTTTATTCCAAACATAACTATATCTTCCCGTCTCCCCCCCCCCTTCTCTCTCTCTCTCTCTCTCTCTCTCTCTCTCTCTCTCTCTCTCTCTCTCTCTCTCTCTCTCTCTCTCTCTCTCTCTCTCTCATTTTGACCATACTTAGTCTGTTACCTTCACTCATCTGTAGTTTGAAAACAAAATATATATTATATATATATATATATATATATATATATATATATACATATATATATATACTGTATATATATATATATATATATATATATATATATATATATATATATATATATATATATATATATATGAACATCGCTTTTTACAAGCATAGAAGTATATTTTTTCTCACGTTCATTCTCCATTCTAAAAAGTTGACTTTTAATATTATACTAAAATCAGACGAATCTCGGAAAGTTCATAAGTGCATAAATATAAGTAGACATAACAATAATCATGTATTCTCGAATTTGACTTATACGTAAAATATATGACAAGTGTGCACTTCTCATATTTGGTTAAACATGCGCCACCTCGGGAAATCTGGTCGGAAAAAATAATAATAGCATAAAAACACTTTCACGGTCAAACTTTCAGGGGCTACTCTCTCTCTCTCTCTCTCTCTCTCTCTCTCTCTCTCTCTCTCTCTCTCGCCACCTCTCTCTCTCCCCCCCCACCTCTCTCTCTCTCTCCCCCCTCTCTCTCTCTCTCTCTCTCCCCTACGTACACATACACACATGTCTACACACACGCACACAAATTTGTGAGCGAGCAGCAAAGGCATACACCGAAGGATACTTACTTTAACACACACACACACACACACACACACACACACACACACAGACAAACGTGCGTGTGACCAACGCAAACGTACAAAGGGATATATACTTTAATATGATTATTTCTTTCTCTCTCACGCTCTATTTCTCATAATATTATATACAGTACATGCACGGACACAGAGACACATAACAACATAGAAAGGGACCTACAGTATCCTCTAATATGGTGCTGAATTTAACTCTCTCCTATATAACCACCCGCTTACCCACACATTAAATTACACACTTAAACATTCACACATACAGCACACACTACACACACAAACATACCCACCAAACACACATGCTGTATCGAAGTCGCCCCACGAACCCACCAATACCCAACCGTACACCCCAACCCCACAAACATCCCCCCCTCCCCCCTCCATCCTTTCACACACACACACACACACACACCCACACACAGCTTCCTCAAACCCGTGTATGTATTATTCAGCTCCTGATCTTTGGCGGGGTTCTCTTCCTCCTTTGGCCGTGACAGGCTGCAACCTTTGTGGGGGCCAGGGGTATTTTGGGGACGTGGTTACTGGCTTAGGGGGGGGGGGGTGAGAGGGAGGAGTTAGCTTTAAAAACAAATAATAATTCCTTTCAATCACTTTTTTCATAGTGGGGGTTAAGGGGGGTCACCGGTTTTTTTTAATATGTCTCTCCTTTTCTCTCTTTCTCATGCTTGTATCCATTCGGCCCCATTCAGCCAACTGTTTAAGACGTTTATCCCCATCCAGGTGTCGATTTCTTACTGGCGAGCGATAGCGAGCCAGCATTGTAAGGAGAAATCTAGCTTCGCCGGAGACATTTTTCTATCGAAAAATGTACAAATTTAGCTTGCTGTCAAAACAAAATTATATATATATGTTGGCTCGCTACCGCTCGCCAGAAAATATTGACACCTAGATGGGGGTAAACATCTTAAAACAGTAGGCTGAATGGGGCCGAATGGATACAAGCCAAAGAGAGAGGGAGAGAAAGAGAAAAAAGCGAGGTGAGGTCCCTTAAGGCATGTATTTAGTGTTCATGTTCTTGTGATATCTTTATAAAGCATGATTTAATGTCTGTTTGTGACCGCCTCGACCACAATCCCTAAGGAATACGGTTAATATCGTTTGACTGAATGACTGGGCTACTTAGGGGGTTCCAAAATAGTTGTTTTCAACGAAAACAGTGTAATACTAAGGGAGTGTAATCCCTATATATATATATATATATATGGAGGTAAAATCACAAATACGTGTGATCAAATTATGTAGTAAAACTCGCTAGGAAAATTGAAACAAGGGAACACCAAGCTTTCGTCTATTCTCTCAAGACATCTTCAGGGTAATACGTCCATTGTTTCAATTTTCCTAGCGAGTTTTACTACATATATATATATATATTATATTGCAAAATATCTGGTTTTATAGCTACCTGCCGATCTAGAGTATTACAGTATATCCACCTGTATTTGACTTTATAACATGCTTTGTTGTTTTACTGTCAAGCTATCTATCCATCTTTTACCTATCTACCCACTCATCATTCATCCATTTCTCCCCCCTGTATGTATGAAGGCGGCCGTGTTCCTCCCCCGTGTGCACTTGATGTACTGTTTATCTCAGGTACCCCCGTAATCGCTTAAAGCTGACATTTTAAAGGTGGTTCCCGTGAGGCCCTCTCGGTTGCATTAGAGAGGGGGCCACCTTTTATTTGGACGCCATTTTGGTGCCTCAATTATCAAACAACGGGGTTTTATTACACTTTTGAACGAATATAATGTATACCTAGAGACCAAACTATGTATCACGTTCCAATATTGCCAAATATGTATTATAACTAATATATACATATACAGTATATATATATATATATATATATATATATATATATATATATATATATATTAATTTCGGGTCTCAAAAATTTCCGCCGTGAATCAACACTTACTGTACATGTTCTTACAATATAAGATGGATTTTTGCTTTGGGTTGGATCGAAACTAGACTATAATTCTAAGATGTGAGATTTCTGGATATCATAACCACAAATAGTAAGTAATGGTAGATTTTTAGACTGGATCAAATCTATGATATATGTGATGGGATTGTTTTGGATTGGATAAATACCACATTGCATTAAGGGACGGATTGTTTTGATAAGCTGGATCAAAGCTGTAATATACTATGTGATGAGAGATTTTTTTAGATTGAGTTAAACCTGCAATGTATTATGTGATGGGAGGTTTTTGGATTGCATTAAACCACAATGTACTCTGCACATGGTACAAACCAGGCATTTACAATAAAGTTGGGGGTACTGTTAGTGATCGTCATTTACAATAAAGTTGGGGGTACTGTTAGTGATCGCCATTTACAATAAAGTTGGGAGTACTGTTAGTGATCGCCATTTACAATAAAGTTGGGGTACTGTTAGTGATCGCCATTTGATTACATTGTTTATTTGATTACATTATGTTTATTTGATTACATTGTTTATTTGATTACATTGTTTATTTGATTACATTATGTTTATTTGATTACATTATGTTTATTTGATTACATTATGTTTATTTGATTACATTGTTTATTTGATTACATTGTTTATTTGATTACATTATGTTTATTTGATTACATTGTTTATTTGATTACATTATGTTTATTTGATTACATTATGTTTATTTGATTACATTATGTTTATTTGATTACATTATGTTTATTTGATTACATTATGTTTATTTGATTACATTATGTTTATTTGATTACATTGTTTATTTGATTACATTGTTTATTTGATTGCATTGTTTATTTGATTACATTATGTTTATTTGATTACATTATGTTTATTTGATTACATTGTTTATTTGATTACGTTGTTTATTTGATTACATTATGTTTGTGATTACATTATGTGTATTTGATTACATTATGTTTATTTGATTACATTGTTTATTTGATTACATTGTTTATTTGATTACATTGTTTATTTGATTACATTATGTTTATTTGATTACATTATGTTTATTTGATTACATTGTTTATTTGATTACGTTGTTTATTTGATTACATTATGTTTGTGATTACATTATGTGTATTTGATTACATTATGTTTATTTGATTACATTGTTTATTTGATTACATTGTTTATTTGATTACATTGTTTATTTGATTACATTATGTTTGTGATTACATTATGTTTATTTGATTACATTATGTTTATTTTTTTAGTTTGATCCCAGACATCTACCAAGCTTAAATTAACACCCCCAAGTCACCCCCTTCAAGATATATTTGTATATTTTTCGGTAGATATGTCCCGGTTCAAGGCCGCTTTTGGCTTTCATTGTTCGCCAGGAAAAAATCGATACCTAAATGTCACGAAGGGTCTTAATATTGACAAATAAATGGGGAAACATGTCTTAAACTATAATAAACCAATGGGGCTAAACATGAGGGAGAAGGGGGCCCAGAAAAAAAAAAAAATCCCCTTAACTACCTTTCCTATCTTCCATTATATACATTTGTAATTACCAATATACCTTTTTAGGGTGAAATATTGAACACTTTTTCATAAATCTTTTCATACTTTTAGTGCATCCATATATTTTAAAGTGGAGTAAATTTTAAATTTATTCTGACCATTATTTAAAAAAATAATTGTTTTTCAGTTTGGGAAGAACCTGTAACAAGTAAAAGGCAACTAACTATAATATCTAACCTATTTACTGCCAAAAATCCTTTCTAAGGTGTATAAAATCGTCTAACTATAGCTAGAATAAATTTAACAAATAATAAACGTCACCCGCAATGTAAAGGTTAAAGAGTGACTCGATGATAATGGGGTTGAATGATTCATAATCGGGAAGTTGTCATTTCAGAATGTAGTGAAAGCTCTGTTTAAATGTATACAACATTTTCTTTGTAGCGGAAAATAAGTGAATCAAACAAAACCATGAATGGAGTGATATATTTGTGTTCATAATAGATCAAATTTGCATTCATTTCACATATGCGTAAGACAATGTGTTTGAATGAAAATAATATAGTGATGGAATATTACAGATTTAATTAGAACCATGGATTTTCCTTCAATATTTTAACCCCTTCCGTACCGGTGACGTATTTTTAACTTTATTATGGCTACTATTAGACGACTTACTTGAGTTTTAAAAGGACCTCCAGCTATTAACAGGCTTCGAACTATCCCACTTAACCCTTTTTACTACCACACATCCTTCTTAAACTGCACAAAATCGTCTAAATATAGTTAGAATTAAATCACTAAGACGTCGCTGGTACAGAAGGGGTTAAGTGATCATTACAGTCGTGCAAAATCATGAACTGGTTAACACCATTTTTTATGCGATGGAAAATTGTACATGAAACGGTATATTTTAGTTATGAAATACCAAACGTTTTCCTTACACAAGAATGAATAAGAACTGGATTAGTAATTATTTGTATATGACAATAATTATGGAATGGACATGCCCATGTACTGTATGTACCCAGTTATTAAATATTCTGAGGCAGTGACGTATTTTTCCCACTTGATGGAATATAATAGAAGAGGCATGGATTACGTTTCACTTTCGATATATATATACTGTATATATACCGGTGTATATATATATGTATATATATATATATATATATATATACTCTGTATACACACACAGTATATCATATTATACTAGGTATTCATATACATATAACAGGTTCTTGTACACCAGGCAAGTAAAAAAAGTACCAACATAACTTATTATCTATCCTTACCTACCGACATAAACGATTATTATAAATATAGAGTATTTTCCTTACTCCACACAGCTAATAGTCTATAATCAGGCTGTTGTGGCCGAGTTTAGCCCTGTTTATTAAGGGAGCCCACCTCGCTTTTTGTTCTCTTTCTCTCTCTTTGGCTTGTACCCATTCGGCCCCATTCAGCCTACTGTTTTAAGACGTTTACCCCCATCCAGGTGTAAATATTTTCCTGGTGAGCGGTAGCGAGCCAGCATATATATATTTTGGTTTTGACAGCAAGCTAAATTTAAAAACAAAATTATTGAAAAATGTCTCCGGCGAAGCCGGATTTCTCCATACAATGCTGGCTCGCTATCGCTCGCCAGGAAGAAATCGACACCTGGATGGGGATAAACGTCTTAAAACAGTTGGCTGAATGGGGCCGAATGGATACAAGCCAGGGAAAGGAGAGAAAGATAAAACAAAAAAGCCGGTGACCCCCCTTAATATCACATTCCCAATTTTATTATGGACTCTGACAATATTTGGTTACAACTGGAGTACATTCAGATTATACTGTAGAAGGCCAAAGGTCAAGGTCACGGTCAAGCACTTACATATGCCGAGGTGCATGAGTTCGCTCTTCTAAAAATAAGAACGAAAAACAAAATAACGTAGTCCACCGTGAGCAAGGAAGAATATTTCTACGCACTGGAGTTGTAGGTAAGTGAAGTAATGGTTTCTACAGTTTCCTATAATGCTATAAATTATTAGTGGAAGCCTTATCACAAATTATCACTAATCAATTTCCTTTGTAAGTCTTTCTAAACTAAAAAAAAATAAAAATGTACGTATAATCGCTTTTGGATAATATATAGAAGGAACTTAAACGAAGATAAAAAAAACGAACTATATTGTAATGGAGTGTATGGACTAGAACTGTTGTAAACAATAACAAATATAGAAAGAAAACGGGAATAAAATTAAGTTTGAATAAAAAACCTGCACATGGATAAGGAGATAAAGTCATTTAAACACGAACTGAAAGATCGTGAAATAATTATAATAATGGCAAGTGAATTATAAACGATAGTAAACAAGTTATACTAAAGCAATATTACTGTATGGAAATAACTGCAAAGGAATGGGATAAGGAGAAGGTGGAAGTGGAGAATGAGAAGGGAGAGATTAATCGCATGAAATATATTATGATTGGACAAATGAAGATTATATAAACAAAACAATAAATTACAAACATGAACGAACACAAGAAGACATGGAAAATACAATACTAAGAAACTACAATAGGATGTAAACAAAGAGTAGGAGAAAACACAGCGTAGAAACGCCATAATACAAAAGTAGACCTGCTAATTAAATACACACATGTGAAAGAAAACTGAGGACTACATAAAATATAAACAACAACAAAAAAACTGGAGTTGTAGAAAACGGAGGGGTACGAAAATGAGGCAGGAAAGGGAAGGAGTTGCCATGAAAAGAAGTGAGAAGAGTCTCTCTCTCTCTCTCTCTCTCTGTCGTTGTGTGATTGTGTGCGTGTATGTATACGTGTGTGTGCGTGTGAGAGAGAGAAAGAAGTGACTGGAAACCCTAGGATAAGGTATACAAGGATTTAATAATAAGGTCCGATTTCAGTATATATATTTTTTTTTCTCCCAAGATACAGCATTATTTTCTGTTCTTTCTCACATTTCTGTTGTATATAATCTTCTAGAGCAGCATCCCTTTCACCCCCTCTCTCTCTCCACCAGTTTATCTTTATTTTATACTTTATTATCTTCCTCTCTTCCTCACCCTCTATTCGTCTTATTATCCTTTCTGCTTCCCAACTGTTAATTTGTATACGCTGTGTCCTATCTATTCCTCCTCCCTTCTTCGTTTTCTGTAGCTACGTTATTTCCTCCTCCTCCTCCTCCTCCTCCTCCTCCTCCTCCTCCTCCTCCTCCTCTCTTCCGCCTCTATATCTATTTATTCTTTCCACCTTATATCCCCGTTCGCTTTCTGTTTTCCTCTGCTTCCAAATATATGTTTTTCTCCTCAACTGTGCCCTAATTCATTATTCACCTTTCCCTTTCATTCTTCGCCATAGCTAATATCACACATCCTACTGTCATATATTCGTCTTTATACTGCCCTTCATTTTGTTTTGTTGTGTCATACTATCAATCATTATTCTTTATACTATCATATAATTGTCTTCATACTATCGATTAATTGTCTTCATACTATCATTTACCGTTCTGCATACTATAATTTACTGTTCTTCTTACTATCAATATTATATTCTTGTTCATTCTATCATTTATTCTTCTTTATTCACTATCTTACTTTCTTCCTCCTTCTCATTCTCTCATCACCCTTCTCCCATACTCTCGTCACTTCTCATTCGCTTTCTTTTTCATCTGCTGCATTATATTTCATCTTCGTATTTCGTCTTTGTTTCTATCCTTACTACTACTACTACTACTACTACTACTACTACTATTACTACTACTACTACTACGTTTTCCTCTTCCTCCTCCTTCTTTCACTTCCTCCTACACTAACTCCTCATTCAACTCCTCCTCTTCCTCCATCTAACCTCAGTTCTCCTCTTCCTCCTCCTCGACCTCCTCATTCCACTCCTCCATCTACCCTTCCTCCTCCTCCTCCTTCTTCTCCTCCTTCCACCTCTTCCTACCCTAACCCCTCATTCAACTCCTCCTCCTCCTCTCTTATCGGCCCCTGCACCCCCCTACGTGATCATTACCCTCCTCCTCCCTCTCTTTCACTCACTCTCTCTCACTCTCCTGCCTCTTTTCGTCCCCCCATCCTGGCTCTCTTCTTGTTCCCGCCGTTCCCAAATAAAGGGAATGAAAATCATTACTGCCGCCCTCACATCTCTGCCCCCTACCCCCCTTTCCCACTCCCCCCCCCAACCCCCGTCTTCTCTCTCGCTCCTCCTCACTCTTTCCCTCCATCCCTCCTCCCTTGATGACTCCCTCCTCCCTCCTCCTCCCCCCCTACTGTCCTCCACCTCCAACCATTCATCCCTACCCTCCCTCAGCTTCTTTCTCCATCTGGGCTTTTCTCTTTTAGTCTTTCTCTCCCTATAACACCCCCCCCCCTCCTCTCTCACACACACACACACACACACACACACACATACACACACACACACACACACACACACACACACACACACACACACTTTATCTCCCTCTCTCAATCCAAAAATATATAGTTTTTCGTTGGCAGATCACTTGAATACAAATCTGACCTCTTTCCTTATACATATCACTACTTTGTCGCCGTCTGGAACATTTCGTGTAATTTTGCTATGCACTATATTAAAATGGCAATACCAAACTGGAAAGAGTACAGAAGATTAACCTCTTGAGGATTAGGAAGAGTTTTGGCAGTTTATTCTGGCTATTATTAGAAGATTTTATTCAGATTAGGAAGAACTTGTGGGAGGTAGACAGTCAATTGAGAGAGTGTTTACCGCTTCGGTTCCTTGAGATCCTAGTTATATTTGTCATAACATTATGTAATGATAACCAAAATAACATGCAACAGTCCGTCATCCGATATTGAAAGAATAAACACAAAATGACTCCTGGACATAACAAAAAACATGTCACCCAGGGCTATTCTAGAGAGCTAAGCCTATGTAATCTTGTAGAGCGCAGATTAAAAGGGGACTTAATCCTAGTAGTAATCTTTTTCATTCACCCGACGTAAATATTTGTTTAGCCGAATACCCAACTTTTCACACGGGTTATATAGCGACTTTTTATACTGTAGCACTCTTAATGGGAGGTTTCTAGTTTGTTCCCTAGACCTCCATCAAGCTTAAAATTACACTCTCTAGACCCTCTTTCAAGCTAGATTTTTACATTTTTCGGTAGAAAAATGTCCCGGCCGAAGGCCGGTTCCTCTTAAATTACAGGCTCGCTATCGCTCGCCAGGAAAAATTTGACCCCTAAATGACACGAAAGATCTAAAAATTGACAGAAATGGGGCGAAAGTTCCTAAAATCGCCAAACTAATGGGGCGAAGTTCCTAAAATCGCCAAACTAATGGTGCGAAGGTCTTAAAATCTCAAAAATCAATGGGGCTAAACCTGAATGAGAAAGGGAGATCAGTAAAAAAATCCTTCAAGTGGAAATCTCCCCTTAACCCTGTCAGTAGTCCAGGACGTGGTTCTTACTTATAGTCTGGCTTTTATTAGACGCATTTATACAGCTTAGGGGGGATCTCTGAATCCAAGGAGTAAACATCCAAGGGTAAAACATCCAAGGAGTAAACATCCAAGGAGTAAACATCCAAGGGTTAAACATCCAAGGAGTAAACATCCAAGGAGTAAACATCCAAGGGTTAAACATCCAAGGGTTAAACATCCAAGGAGTAAACAAACATCCAAGGGTTAAACATCCAAGGGTTAAACATCCAAGGGTTAAACATCCAAGGGTTAAACATATGATTTCACTAAGATATACAGTTTAGGAAGGATCTCTTAGAAATAAAAGGGGTAACCATTTTTGTTTTTCACATTTAAGGGGGGTGACCTGCTTTTTGTTATTTCTGTCCTTTTCTCTCTTTCTCTGGCTTGTATCCATTCGGCCCCATTCAGCCAACTATTTTAAGACGTTTATCCCCATCTAGGTGTCGATTTCTTCCTGGCGAGCGATAGCGAGCCAGCATTATATGAAGAAATCCGGCTTCGCCGGAGAATTTGTTCTATCGAAAAATTTACAAATTTAGCCTGCTGTCTAACAAAAATAAAAATATATGCTGGCTCGCTACCGCTCACCAGTAAGAAATTGACACCTGGATGGTGATAAACGTCTTAAAACAGTAGGCTGAATGGGGCCAAATGGATACAAGCCAGAGAAAGATAGAAAAGGACAGAACAAAAACAGGTCACCCCCCTTAACTCCCACACTTAACCGTAGAATAAAGCAAGAGAGGATACTATAGTCTATTCGCTGTAAGAAGGCAATAAATCACAACCTTTATCCTCTGTAACTCAAAAAGGGCTAGAGCAAATTGGCTGTAAATTTCGACATCTATTCCTTGGCTGACTCTTCCCAAATGGTACAAATATTAGGTCGATTACTCTAGTAATTCTTGAGTTATCAGCAGTTAGAGGTCATGATTTATCGCCTACTTACAGTGGATAGACTATAGGGATCAGGCTGGGATATGAAGAGATAGTGGAAGATGATAAAAGGAGAGATAAATAGGGGTTGGGAGGTGGGGGGGGGGGGTAGTCAGGTTTTCTAGACTCACCCAACTGTGAAGGGTACACATTAGGGTCCCTGTATAAGAGGGGATCGAAGGTCAACTTGTCTTATGGCCGCCATGTTGTGTCCGCCTCCCGCTTTACTATTATTTGGACACTTCATTGTTCAGCTTCTATATCCTCGATTATTCTATATATATATATACATCGATTTTTGTTCGCATTAAAGTTAAGGAAATGGGAAATCAACAGTGTGATTAGGGACGGGAAAATTAAACACACACAACAGCAAGAGAGAGAGAGAGAGAGAGAGAGAGAGAGAGAGAGAGAGAGAGAGAGAGAGAGACTACATAAATAAAATAAGACAAAGATCAGACAAAATGGAAGCAAAGAACTAGAAGAAAAGAAAACAACATCAAAGACCCCCTAAGCAGAGAACGACAAGAAACAGATAACGAAAGAAGGATAAAGAACAGACGTAATAGGAGAGAAAGACATGACACATATAACGAAGGAGACACAGAGAAAGACCAGATAAAGAGGAAATAGAAGGAGAGAAGGATAAAGAGAAGGCGTAATAGGAGAGAAAGATAAGAGAAAGATAAGACACATATAACGAAAGAGAGACAGAGAAAGACCAGATAAGGAGGAGAGGACAAAGAACAGAAATAATAGGAGAGGAGTGAGGAGTCCTAAGGATGAGCAATGGAAGGATCAAGGAACAGCAGGAGAGGCAGACGAAAGGAGAAGAGGGAAAGATGGGGAAAGATGATGCGCGGAGGAAGAGAAGAGAGGAGAGTGATAATAGAATAAAGAGATAGATAGATAGATAGATAGAGAGAGAGAAAAAAAAGAGAGATATAAAGATAGAGAGAGAGAGATATAGAGAGAGAGAGATATAGAGAGAGAGAGATATATAGAGATAGATAGATAGATATAGATATATAATTAGATAGATAGATAGATATATATATAGATAGATATAGTTATAGATAGATAGATATACAAATTGTACATACAGAGACAGATAAATAGATTGATAGATACACAGACAAACAAGTAGATAGATCGATAAATAGATACAAATAACTAAATATAAAAAGACAGAGGAATATAGGGAAGTTGATAACATGTAACTACGCTTCCATGCAACATACACATATATTTACAGACAGACAGACAGACAGACCGACAGACAAGCAAAGAAAACAGACACTCGCTAACGTTGACTAAAACAGAACGAAAGAACACAGCACAGAAAAATAGATTACTGTACAGAAAAGAAAAGAAAAAACACTCGAAAAAGAATATTTGTTATATACGACTAAAGAACCAAATGAGGAGCAAAAGGAGGACGAGAGGTAAAAATGTTATACAAGACTGAGATCAAAGAGTCGCACTGGGAGATGAAGAAATACTGGGAGATGAAGACATACTGGGAGATGAAGAAATACTGGGAGATGAAGAAATACTGGGAGATGAAGAAATACTGGGAGATGAAAAAATACTGGGAGATGAAGAACTGGGAGATGAAAAAATACTGGGAGGTGAAGAAATACTGGGAGATTCTACAGTGGCAGATAAAGAAATACTGGGAGATGAAGAAATACTGGGAGATGAAGATATGCTGGAAGATGAAGAAATACTGGGAGATAAGAAATACTGGGAGATGAAGAAATACTGGAAGATGAAGAAATACTGGAAGATGAAGAAATACTGGGAGATGAAGATATGCTGGAAGATGAAGAAATACTGGGAGATGAAGAAATACTGGAAGATGAAGAAATACTGGGATGAAGAAATACTGGGATGAAGAAATGCTGGGAGATGAAGAAATGCTGGGAGATGAAGAAATACTGGGAGATGGAGACATACTGGGAGATGAAGAAATGCTGGGAGATGAAGATATGCTGGAAGATGAAGAAATACTGGGATGAAGAAATACTGGGATGAAGAAATACTGGGAGATGAAGAAATACTGGGAGATAAAGACATACAAAGTACAAAGGAGTACAAAGGAGTACAAAGGAAATCAAGCAACAACAGATCTAGTGACCCTTCTAGGTTGCTTGTCCTCCAAAACACTGAGGATCAAGTGTCCAAACAGTGGTTTAGAGTGGGTAAGGGAACATTGGAAAGGGAATTACTGCCCTGGAACTAATGTCCGTGGCAGGATTAGGAAGTTAGTAGGGGACAGATGGGTTAGTAACTGAGGGGGGGATGTGAGATGAAGACATACTGGGAGATGAGGAAATACTGGGAGATGGAGAAATACTGGGAGATGAAGAAATACTGGGAGATTGTACAGTGGCAGCTGAAGAAGTAATGGGAGATTGTAGAGTTGGAGACGAAGAAATACTGAG